>CAUYRH010109742.1:0-26022 GCA_963574655.1 Perodicticus potto
TTTTTTTGAGACAGAGCCTCAAGCTTTCACCCTGGATAGAGTGCTGTGGCATCACAGCTCACAGCAACCTCCAATTCCTGGGCTCAAGCGAGTCTCTTGCCTCTGCCTCCCAAGTAGCTGGGACGATAGGCGCCCACCACAACGCCTGGCCATTTTTTGGTTGAAGCCGTCATTGTTGTTTGGTGGGCCGGGGCTGGATTTGAACCCGCCAGCTCAGGTGTACGTGGCTGGCGCCTTAGCCCGCTGAGCCACAGGCGCCGAGCTGTGACCAAGGGTGTTTCTTTGGCTGGTAGTGGCTGGAAAACCTGAGTATTGAAGCCCACTTACAGTCATCTGCCAAAGAAAGCATGGGGAAGTCAGTCCCACGGTGTTGGACTCCCTTGTGTGCAAACCCTTGCGCACACCCATGCACACACATGCACACACAGAGACTCATAGCCCTGATGGGAAGCCATCTGTACTAATGCTAAAGGAAACATCATTTGCTGGAAAGATCCATCCAGCATCAACCCCCCTGCACCCCTACTCCTCCTGCTGTGATCGGCTCAGATAATGAGATGCTTCCCATTGGGGAAAGGACATAGAAAATCCTCAGACTTGGGTGGCGCCCATACTCAGTGGGTAGAGCGCCAGCCACATACACCGAGGCTGGCGGGTTCAAACCCAGCCCAGGCCTGCTAAACAACAATGACAGCTGCATCAAAAAAATAGCCAGGCGTTGTGGTGGGCGCCTATAGTCCCAGGTACTTGGGAGGCTGAGGCAAGAGAATCTCTTAAGCCCCAGAGTTGGAGGTTGCTGTCAGCTGTGACACCATGGCAGTCTACCCAGGGCAACGTAGTGAGACTCTGACTCAAAAAAAAAAAAAAAAAGAAGATCCTCAGGCTCTAGGGCCATGGTAGGTTCTAGATTTATAGGCGATGAGTGTCCCTTTCCTCCTCCACCCAGGGCCTCTGCTCTCCCGAGAGCTTCTGGGAGCAGCTCAGGACCCTTGTGTAGGGGGTGGTCTCAGGCCACAGCATCTGTAGGGGTAGGTTTGTCCACCCAGGTAGGTGAGGCCCCAGCAAGGCAACCCTTGAGTCTGCCCTGCCCTCTCCCCAGGTGGCTATGGACTGCCCTACACTACTGGGAAACTGCCCTATGGTAAGTAGGGCCCTCCTAGACTTGTGGGTTTCTGCTCTTTCTGGCTCCCATGTCCTGGCAAGGGTGCCCCAGCCCTGGGCTAGGAGGGCACCTGAACGGGAAGGATGAAGTTTTAGAATGGGAACCCCAGAAAGGAAGAGCATGAAAATTGGACTCAGATAACCTAGTTCTTTCTCTTGGCTCCGCTTCACCCATAACAGGGCCCTGGATGAGCCATTTTGCTTCTCTGAGCCTCAATGTCCTCATCTGTACAATGGGAATAACAATTTCCTCACATGTATTTATTTTCACTGTGGTTGGTGTGATGAGCTATAGACTAAGGATGGCCTGGGCCCCAAGGGCAGGACAGGGGAGGCAGCAGCAGTGACATGTCTGCATGGCGACAGACGAACCTCTTTGTTCTGTAGGCTATGGGCCTGGAGGAGTGGCTGGTGCAGGAGCCAAGGCCGGCTACCCAACAGGGACAGGTAAAGAAAGCCTCCTACCACTTCCAGCCAAAGGAGCACTGACCACCCAGGCTCCAGAATCCTGGGGCTGGCCAGGATCTTCCCTGAAAAACAGGCAGCCCATCCTACATCCAGACCCTGGGCTGAACCTGGAGAAGGATCCTGGTTAGGGGCAGCTCCACTGGCCTCTGCCTGCTGTGAAGATACCCCATCCCCCACCCAGACCTCAGCAGACTGATTCTCTCAGGGTTAGAAACAGCTTGGATAGGCTCTGCAGATTCAGGAACACCATTTTCAGAGTCTTTTGCGGCTCAGCGCCTGTGGCTCAACGGGCTAAGGTGCCAGCCATGTACACCTGAACTGGCGGGTTCGAATCCAGCCTGGGCCTGCCAAACAACAATGACGGCTGCAACCAAAAAATGGCCCAGGGTTGTGGCAGGTGCCTGTAGTCCCAGCTACTTGGGAGGCTGAGGCAAGAGACTCGCTTGAGCCTAGGAATTGGAGGTTGCTGTGAGCTGTGATGCCACCGCACTCTATCTAGGGTGACAGTTTGAGCCTCTGTCTCAAAAAAAAAAAAAAAAAGATCCTGAGCCAGAGTCTTTCCCTCTCCACCCTCCTCCCACAGGGGTTGGCGCCCAGGCTGCAGCAGCAGCTAAAGCAGCAAAGTATGGTGAGTACCCAGCCGGCTCCAGCCCCTAACCTCCTCATCCCATTACTATGGAGAGGCTGCCTCACAGACAGACAAGCAAGGCGGCCCCGCCTGCCCCTGCCATTTGCCCAACATTTTTTTTCTTTTGCCCAACATTTTCAGTACTGTCCATCCAACTACCTCTCCCTGCATCCCTCCATCCCTCCATCCCTCCATCTTGCCACTCACCCCTCCACCCATTCATTAATCCATTGCTCCTTCCTTCCATCCTTTCACCCCTCCTCTTCTCCATTCTTCTATCCCTCCATCCCTCCATCCCTCCCTCTCTCCATCCCTGCATCCTTTCACCCCCTTCCTCTCTCCATCTTTTCTTCCTGCCTTCCCTCCTTTACCCCCTCCGCCCACCCACTGTCAGACACCAGAGACAGACAGGTCTGTCTGGAGAATGTGGGTGCTGCTGTGGAGCCAAGGAGAGGGAGGCATTATTTCCACCCAGGGAAGATCAGGAAGGTTTCCCAGAGAAAGTAACATTTGATTCAGGCTTTAAAATGTAGGTGGATTCTGCCATGTGGTCAAAACAGGAATGAGGAGCCTAAGCAGAGGGGATGGTACCATGATGGTTAGAAAGATAATTTTAGGTGGTACATATACAAGCATTTTTTTTTAAATGACAGTTGTGTATCAATTTAATGGGTACCATAAAAATTTTGAGTCACTCCTCAAACCAACAGTCCCTTGGATGGCACCACTGCAGAGGTGGCATGGACTTCCCGTGCCTGTGCCAGGCCAGAAGGGCATAAAAGAGAAGTCCTCTGCTTTGTTCACAGTGCCTGGGGAGCTCTTCCTGCATATCCTCTCCAGTCAAGGGGCAAGAATGTAGCAAGAAGCTCAGAGCTGGGCCTGCCCCATGGAGGCCCCATGAGCCCCAGACACCCTCAACTCCTTAACCACGGGGGACAGCTGGAATGTGGGAGCGGGAGCAGGGCTGCGAGGGGCTGCCAGAGCCAGGCAGCCAGCTCTTGGATTACAAACTTGGCTAAGTCTTTGGAACACAGGGAGAGGAAGCCTTGAACATTCCTACTGGGGCCCCTCTGGCCCAGGGAGCAGCCACTTGTGGTTTCTCAGTATGTGGCAGTGATTAGAATGGGATTTGTGTGAAAATACAGAAGTCCCTTAATGAGCATATTGAAATGGACACTTTGTGGGTGAGTCAAGGAACAGGAGGTGGGAGCCTTCACAAGCAGGCCTGCCCAGAGATACCCAGGCCTTGTTCCCCATTGAGATTAAACTAGTTAAAATGCTGACATCTAAGTGGTCTTCCTGCCCGGCCTCATTGCACTGTCTCCATCCCAACAGGTGCTGGAGGAGCTGGAGTCCTCCCTGGTGTTGGAGGGGCTGGCATTCCTGGTGGGGTCGGTGCAATTCCCGGGATCGGAGGCATTGCAGGTAGTGTCTGTTCCAGCAGGGGATGGGTGTCCTTGAGAGGGTCACAGGACAGGGACCTCACCCTCTGTGGTTGTCTTTCCAGGGGCCGGGACTCCAGCTGCAGCTGCAAAGGCTGCTGCTAAGGCAGCCAAGTACGGTAAGTGCCCCCTGGGGAGGCAGCCCAAGACTTAGACTTGCCCTGGTCTCTGCATGGGCCTTGGAGACCTCATTCCTATAAAGCTGGATGGACTTGGCCTTTGTCCACCTATGGCATCCTATCTACCTCCTGACCCCTTCCCCAAACATGTGCTGTTCACACCTCCTTGCCTCTGTTCCTTCTGGTTGCTGTACCTGGGATACCATCTCCATTATTCTCCACTGACACACAATTGACCAGCAGGGGGAAGGGACCTGTAGAGCACCAGGCTCCTCCCACTCCATCCTCCCATGGCTGCCCCACAGGCATCCCCTGCAACCACAGCCTGCCCAATGTGAGAACTCTTCTGTTTTTTTGAGACAGATTCTCATTATGTTGCCCTCGGTAGAGTGCTGTGGCATCACAGCTTACAGCAACCTCAAACTCTCGGGCTTAAGCAATTCTCTTGCCTCAGCCTTCCAAGTAGCTAGGACTACAGGTACCCGCCACAATGCCCAGCTATTTTTTTGTTGTAGCTATCATTGTTTAGCTGGCCCGAGCTGGGTTTGAACCCACCACCTTCGGTGCATGTGGCCGGCATTGTAACCACTGTGCTATGGGTGCCAAGCCAAGAATTCTTTTTTTTGAGTCAGAGTCTCACTCTGTTGCCCAGGCTAGAGTAATACGGCATCAGATAGCTCTCAGCAACCTTGAATTCCTGGGTTCAAGCAATCCTCCTGCCTCAGCCTCCCAGATAGCTGGGACTACGGGCACCAGCCACAGTTTTCAGCTCATTTTTCTATTTTTAGTAGAGACAGAGTCTCACTCTTGCTTAGGTTGGTCACAAACTCCTGAGCTCAAGTGATCTTCCTGCCTTGGCCTCCCAGAGTACTAGGACTAGGGGTGTGAACCACCACACCTAGCCAGTGGCAAGAATTCTTACTTTGCTTTAGAAATAAGATCATGGTTTTCCCAGCTTATGGAGGCAAATACTCAGAGTTATTTAGGGACCTTCTTAGTTCCTCCCTATCTCTCTGACGAGTGGATCCATGCCAAGGAAATGCCATTCCACCTGTGACCCTGTACTTGGGACTGGGTAAGTCCCATAGCTCCCCTATACTGTTGCCCTTGGAGGCCCTCTGAGGTTCCCCTGGGCCAGGAAAACAATCCTTTTCCTTCCATAGGCGCTCCTGGAGGCTTAGTGCCTGGTGGGCCAGGCTTTGTCCCAGGAGTTGGTGTCCCAGGAGTTGGCATCCCAGGAGTTGGTGTCCCAGGAGTTGGCGTCCCAGGAGTTGGTGTCCCAGGAGTTGGTGTCCCAGGAGTTGGTGTCCCAGGAGTTGGCGTCCCAGGAGTTGGTGTCCCAGGAGTTGGCGTCCCAGGAGTTGGCGTCCCAGGTGTTGGGGTCCCAGGAGCTGGCGTCCCAGGTGCTGGGGTTCCAGGAGTTGGTGAGCTGGGCTCTGTGTGTGTGTTTGTAAGAGAGAAATATTGAGACATTTCCAAAATTTTGAATTCTCTCTAATACTTCACCCGTCTGTCCAAACTCTTGGCCTCATCCTCCACCCTTGGGCTATCACAGCCTTCCAATTAGCTGCTACCGGCTCGGCGCCTGTGGCTCAACGGGCTAAGGCACCAGCCACGTACACCTGAGCTGGTGGGTTCAAATCCAGCCTGGACCCGCCAAACCAACAATGATGGCTGCAACCAAAAAAAATGGCCAGGTGTTGTGGCGGGCACCTGTAGTCCCAGCTACTTGGGAGGAGGAGGCAGGAGACTCGCTTGAGCCCAGGAATTAGGGGCTGCTGTGAGCTATGATGCCACAGCACTCTATCCAGGGTTGACAGCTTGAGGCTCTGTCTCAAAAAAAAAAAAAAAAAAAAAATCCCAATTAGCTGCTACCAGCACCACCTTCTCCAACTGAACTTCTGGCTATCAGCATGCTCTCAGAGAAAAGACTGTGTCTTTTTTTTTTTTTTTTTGAGACAGAGTTTCACTATGTTCCCCTCAGTAGAGTGCCATGGCATCACTGCTCACAGCAACCTCAAACTCTTGGGCTTAAGCAATTCTCTTGCCTCAGCCTCCTGCATACCTGGGACTACAGGCACTCACCACAATGCCCAGCTATTTTTTTGTTGCAGTTGTCATTGTTGTTTAGCAGGCCAGGCCAGGTTTTAACCCACCACCCTCGGTGCATGTAGCTGGGGCTGTAACCACTGTGCTATGACCGCCAAGCCTAAACTGTGTCTTTTTCATCTTTTTGTTGCCAGCCCTTAGCTGAGTAGGTGCTCAGTCTATGGTGGATAGATGGGTGGGTTGGTAGTTGGATGGATGAATGGTAGGTGGACATGTGGATGGGTGGGTGGATGGATGGGTGGGTGGGTGGATGAATGGGCAGATGGAGAACTGGGTAGGCAGCTGGGTGGGTAGGTAGACAGATACAAGGATGGGTGGATACATGGACAGATGAGTAAAAAGGTGAATGGACAGATGAAACCTGATGGGCAGCCAGATAGAGACTAAGTAAATGGTTAGAAGGATGGGCAGATGGGTGGATGGATGGGTGAATGGCCACACAGGTGGACGAGCAGATTAATCAATGGGTGGTGTAAGGGTGAGCAGGTAAATGCAAAAAAGATGCTTGGTTAGATGGTTAGGTGAATGGATAGATAGGCAGATGGGTGGATAAGTTGATGGATAAGTGAGTGCATGGATAGACAGAGAATTAGGTGGTTAGGTGGGTGGATTGAGGTCCAATGATAAACAAATGGACAGACATAGAAGTGGGTCAGTGGGTGGATGGAGAAATGAGTGCGTGAATGCATGGGTGGTCAACTCTGCATTGGCTCGATAGACAGAATGTAGACTGGCTGACAGGTGGGTGGACAGAGGGATCTATATGGAGCATCTCTTGTCCCTTGTCCCCTGAGCATTTGTCCCACTTGGTCTCTTCAGGGCTTGTGTCACCAGCTGCAGCTGCCAAAGCAGCCAAATATGGTGAGTGTTATGCTGATAGTTTTGCTCTACTCTGTTCTGGTTTTACCTGAGAACTGAAAGACTCTCATCTAGTTACCCAGAGAATAAAAACAACCTACCCAAGGTCACAGACCAAGTCATTGGCAGAGCTGGGACTTGGACCTGGGGACCCCAGGACAATGTCTCCCCAGTTGTCTCCCATCATAAGGCCATGTGGCTGAATGGTGGGAGACTGCCTGGAATGGATGACCCTGACCCTCCCTCCTCTGTCCAGGGCCCTCCCAGAGGAAACCAAGCCTGGCTGGGGATGTGGAATCTGCCAACAGCCTCCCCACATCAATCAATGGGGTCCTTCTCCCAGTGCCCCAAGAAGAGAGGGGCTAAGGGAAGAGTGAAGGGTATTGGTAAAGGCTTCACAGTAGAGGCTGCCTGGGGATATGTGACTCCCTGTCCATGGATCAGGCTTTGGGAAAGCTGATATCCTCTATTGCAGCCAAGCAGCGCCCCCAGAACCCTCCCAGCCCCTCTCATTGAGTTCCCTTCCACTTGATTCTCTTCCCTCTGCAGGAGCCAGAGCCGGAGTGGGAGTTGGAGGCCTCCCCACTTATGGGGTTGGTGTTGGGGGGCTTCCTGGCTTTGGTGTTGGAGGTGTCCCCGGAGCTGGCCTTTCCCGTGAGCCTTAGTAACATCTGTAGGGGTCGGTTGAGGAGGGGTGGGGGCTTCTTTTCTGTTGAGCTATGCAGGAGGAGCAGGGGCACGTGCTCAGAGAGGAGTTAGGGAAAGGACAAGGAGACCTTTGGTGCCTTCCTGGGCAGGGGCCAGAAAGCATGGCTGAGACCTAGGCAAGGCTTCTGAGGGTCTCTTTCTTTCTCGTTTCTTTGAAGCTGAAGCCCAGGCTGCGGCTGCTGCCAAAGCTGCCAAGTACGGTGAGTGCCCTGCCTGCCTGTCCCCAGGTCCTGCTCTCCCAAGGAGCTCAGAACAGCCAGTCCTCCAGGAAACTCACACTCAGCCCTCCAAGGCTGAAAGGTCCTGGCCCAAGATGGCAAGTCCCCCACTCCTGTCTCTCAAAGCCACACTCAACTCTACTGCCCTTATCAATTGCGTACCCTTAGGGCTATTGGTGACCTGCTCGCCCTACCCCAAACCTGAGAGTCAAAGGTGCCAGACAGCTGCCTGCACCTTCCTCCCATCCTCTCATCTCGCCCCACACCCATTCCCCCATTGGGGGTCCTGGGAAGGCTGAGGCTGGACATTCTTCTCTCTTCCAGGTGCTGCAGGGGCAGGAGCCCTGGGAGGGCTGGTGCCAGGTGCAGTCCCAGGTGTGCCAGGCGCAGTCCCAGGTGTGCCAGGCGCAGGAGGAGTACCAGGTGAGCTGTGTCCCCAGCCCCAGGACAGGTTTGGCTTGTGTTGTGGAAGGGGCCCTGGAGTTGACTGATGTCAACTGTACCATTTTACAGATAGGAAGACTGAGCCCAGAGATGGGGAAGAGAGAGAGCAATTTCCCCCTAGACTAATCTGGAGGGAAGAGCCCTCCATTCATGGGGGTCCTGTTGCTGCTGGAGGAGGCTCAGGGACATCAGCTGGCTGGGTGTCATAGCTCTGCTCTCCCGGGGTCTGGTGGTCTCATTTACTCCCGGGGACCTTTCAGACTCCTCCTCAGGCAGGAGAACCTGCCATTCTTTAGTTCTCCTGTGTTCTTTCCTCCACCAGTCACATGCCAAAGGGAAGAGGTTAAGTGGCCATGACATTAAGTGATAACCTTCTTTGGTTGTTTTCCCATCGTAAGGTTTCTCTTCTGCATTCCTTCTTTCCGGGAGAAAATTCCCCTTCTGTATTTCCTCCAACAGTTCTGGATACAGGTGCTACTAAGATTTTTTAAAAATTGGCACCTGTAGCCCAAGGAGTAGGGCGCCGGCCCCATATACCGGAGGTGATGGGTTCAAACTCGACCCTGGCCAAAAACTGCAAAAGAAATAAAAAATAAAAAAAGATTTTTAAAAAATTAACAGCACCCTAAGCAGAGGGCACCACAGATGTTTTAGACCTAGTGAGGGATAGAATCCCCATGCCTCCACCAGTCACAGCCCTGGGCTCCCCTCTTCATAGCCAAAGGATAGTATTTCAGCCCAAGGCTAGAGCTGCTTCTCAAGTCTATACTGAAGCCCAGAGGACAGGGACATCCCCAGGTGGCAGTGGGTAATCTCAGAGCCAGGCCTGAGACCCAGCTGAGTTCTGCATGTTCCCTCTGTCTCCAGTGTAAGGAGAAAGTGCACAGAGAGGGACTCCAGGAGGGAGATAGCTCCTTAGAGGTGGGTTCAGGGAGGGCTTCCACAGTGAAGCATGGGAAGAGTTGGGGGATTGCTGGGGAACACTCTCTTATCCCCCCTTCACTCCCCAGGAGCAGGGACCCCAGCAGCTGCCGCTGCCAAAGCTGCTGCCAAAGCTGCCCAGTTTGGTAAGTGCCCCTCACCCCCTCCCATCCCCACCCCTCATCAGAGAGCATTGCTCTATCACATTTCCGGCTCTGGGGTCTGTGGCTCAGCTCCCTTTGCCTCTCCAGCCTCCTCAGGCTTCACATTCTGGGGTGGCTTTCCATAGAGATTTTCGCCCATCTCCAGGTGAAGCCACTATGGGTGACATTCTGACTAGAAAAGCAGAGCAAGCCCCACAGGACCCATCTCTTCATTCCCAAAGGCACTGGGGCCTCCTGGTCTGGACAGGGCCTGCTCCTCCTGACCTCATGCTGGGCTCCGCTGGGCGACTTCAGTACTTCTTAGCCCCCATCTCTTGCCATATCAAAGGACTGCCCTGGCAGCCCCAGGTGCCCACACTTTCCTGAATATGGACCATCATCACAGCAGCCCACCTGTTAGATCCCAGCTGTATGGGAGCCTGGGGGTCCATGCTTGACCTTAGGGAGCTGAGGGCAGAAAGGCTCAGATCAGAATCTCTAAGGCTGAATGGCCAATGAACATCTTAACTGCAGGTCCACTCACCCCAAATTCTCTTATGCAACCATCTTATGAAGTTGATGTCATTATTCCCATTTTACAGATGTAGAAACTGAGGTTCCCAGAGCTTCTGTAACTTGCCCAGTTGTCCCACAGCTAAATGGTGGCTGAGCTGAGGTTTGTACTCAGGTCTGCCTGTCTTGCAAAGCTCCTTTTACTACCTAACTCTACCTCTATCACCCTCAAGTCTCCAAGGGGCCCTTGTCCCTAAAAAGGTTAAGAACTCCTAAATCTACACATACCTCACATTAGGGATGAGGAAGCTGAGGCCTGTCAAGGGAAGGTGACTGGCCCAGGGTCACACAGTAAGTCTGTGTAGTGCGAGGACAAGAACCCAGGGCTCCAGCCCAGTGCTCTTTACATCAGCTTCTGTATTCTTTGGCTGGGTTTTGGGTAAGGATTAGCTATTCTCATTCTTATAGGGTTAGGGCCTGGTGTTGGTGTGGGTCCTGGTGTCGGCGTGGGTCCAGGTGTGGGTCCCGGCATTGGCTTCGGTCCTGGCGGTGTTGTAGGTGAGTGGCCTGAGGAGCTCCCAAAGCCTCCATGGGCACCGTCCTTGAACACCATCCCTGAATGTCCTCTCTCTCCCTCCAGGAGTAGGGACCCCAGCTGTAGCCAAATCTGCTGCTAAGGCCGCCGCCAAAGCCCAGCTCCGTGAGTGCCCTGCCCTCCTTCTCTGCCCTCCCAGCCCCAAGCCCAGGCTGGGCTCTCAGACCCGCTCACAGCCTCCTTACATCCTCAAGGCAGCAGGCAGAGGGGTCAGAAGCACAGATTTGGCATGAAGGAGACCCGGGTTTGAGTTCTGGGCCCCACGCTAGCCTAGTGACCTCTAAGTTACCCTGTTCTCATGTGCTAAGGGTGGGTGACAAAGGCACTATCTGCAGAAGACTGTTAGGAGATTGAAATGAGCTCATCCAAGGAGGAAGAGCAAGAGAATAGTCAGGAAAGGGAAGCAGTGACCACAGTGTGCAGCCCGAGTGCTGGCCTGACCTGGGCTTGGTCAGGGGAGCTGCAGGAGAGCCATCCCAGGGGCAGCAGCGAGGATGGATGGGGGCAGATCCGGAAATAGGGCTGAGGCCAGGGGGAGGCCTCTGCCTGGGTCTGGGCCTCTTCCTCTAGGGCCTGGCTCAGCTCCGCAGGCAGGACACTTCCTCAGGGCCATGCTGCCTGCCTACTGCCCCTACCACCGCCTACTCTCTGCAGGGGCCGCAGCTGGGCTTGATGCTGGCGTTCCAGGATTTGGAATAGGCGCTGGTGTTCCCGGATTTGGAGCTGGTGCTGGTGTTCCCGGCTTTGGGGCAGGTGTAGGTGAGCAATCTTCTGGGAGCCAGAAGAAACTATCCCTTGAGCTCAGGGGAAGGAGGCACCTGTCCTCCCAGCACATCCCCGCATGTCCTCACCACTCAGGGGTGCATAGTGAACTCCCCTTTAGGTTCTCCTGAACATTCAGGGACAACTAGGGTAACAGATGGCGAGAGAAGGCCCAAACAGGCAAGGAGACCTCAGACTGCCAGACTTGGTGGAGGGATGACAGGGCTCCAGACTAGGAAAAAGCTCATCCGCCACCCAGGGAAGGCACAGGTAGAGCAGCCCAGATCCTCTCAGCAGTGTGGCAAGGGGGCCACTAGGAACTCTAGTTCTTCACCATATCGTTACCAAGTCCCACTCTGTGCCCAGCCTCAGGCAGGCCCTGCTGGGTGTAGAGGGGACAGGAGGGGACAGATGAAAGAAGGAGATGCCCCCCAGATACGCTTGGCAGTGGCACAGTCAGACACTGGAGCTCTGTGTTTGGCACCGCGTGCTCCTTCCTGCCGGGGAGCCATAGCTTTAGGACTGTGTGAGGACAAAGAAGAGAGAGAGGGCTCCCTGAAGAAGGCAGCAGAACCCCCAAGCACAGAGCTCAGCTGCTGACACCCACTTTTCCCTTTCCCCAGTACCTGGCTCCCTGGCCGCAGCTAAGGCAGCCAAATACGGTAAGTGCACCCCACAACCGCCCTGCTTCCTTTGCCGCATGTCCCTGTGCCTGACAGCACAGGGCTAGGGTGATCAGGATGGAAAACGGTGGTTTCTAGGCCACATTGATGACAGTTTATAGACCTGGCCCCTGCCCAGTAATTGACTATGGTGCCTCCAACCCCCTCACATTTCCAGACCCCTAGGGGTAATTTCACCAAGGTCCCCCAAATCCCAAAGACCCTGAGAGCTCCTGGGTCCAGGGAGGGGGCAGGCCTGCCATTGGTGTGAGGAGACTGGGTGGCCTCTGCCTCCTCCCCAGCACTCTGACCCGAGCCGAGGAGCTAATGCTCCTCTTCTGGGCGCCCCCAGCCATCTGCCTGCCTTCCTGTTGGCATGACTGCGCCTGCCACGAGCCAGCCTTGAGGACGTGGCAGACCTGCCTCCTCTCCACTTGGCGCTCGGGCAGGCCTGCCTGGCCAGACCCACGCTGTCTGTGGCCCCTGCATTCCTGGCCTCCTGTGAGCTGGGGGAGGAGTGGTAGCCTCTGCCCTCTGCCAGAGATCCACCAACCAGGCCTGGCCGGTCCACTTGGGGCCAGTTTCCACCTCGGAAAATCCCAGCTTCCTCAGCCCCTACCCCCAGCAGCCCGGCCTCCCCTCCAGCTCACTGCTGGCTGCTCAGCCAGCCGAAGTCAACAGACATTGCCAGGGAAACAAGTGGTGTTGTGTAGCAGAGCAGTGAGGGGTGCGGGTTTCCCTGCCCATGGAACTCTGAGCACATTACTTAACCAGTGCTCTGCCTTGACCTTCTCATCTGCAAAATGGGGGTGATAACACTGCCTACCTCTCCTGTTGCAATGCACGATAAACAGACCAATATGTTGAAGTACCTGGGACTGCAAATGTCCCATGGAGTGCCAACTATAGATACTGTCACTACTATTATCAGCTCTGTGTGGTCCAACAACTTAGAACTTGCAGAGTTCACAAAGATGTACCCTTTTGTCTCAAATATCTGTAAGGTTAGTAGGTTATCATCCCTCCCTATAGGCCTGTAGGGCTCAGATAGCTATAATGAGGAGGGAAACCAAGATTTGAACTATATTCAAACCCAGGACTGTCAGAATCTGAAACAGGACTGGGCGTGGTGGCTCATGCCTATAATTCCAGCACTTGGGAGGCTGAGGTGCATGGATTGCCTAAGCTCACAGGATCAAGACCAGCCTGAGCCAGAGCGAGACCTCATCTCTAAAAATAGCAGGACATTGTGGCAGGCACCTATAGTCCCAGCTACTTGAGAGGCTGAGGCAAGAGAATCAGTTAAACCCAGGAGTTTGAGGTTGCTGTGAGCTATGACGCCCCGGTACTCTACCAAGGGCAACAAAGTGAGACTCTGTCTCCAAAAAAAAGAACCTGAAACTGTCCACACTTTAGTGCCACTTGAAGCTCCCAGCACTATAACAGGAGAAGGAGAAGACCACTCTCCCATGTCACAGATGGGAAGGCCGAGACCTAAGGGGTGTGTGTATGAGGGTGGGGGTCCCTGTCCCTGATTGCTAAGGGTAGAACCAGGCCTCAGTCTCAGGAGCTTAGGAATGGACTTTCTACCCCTTGTTCTTCCCACTGGGTCATGTGGCCCGTCTGCCATCTGTCTGTTTGCCTTGTGTCCCTGGGGTAGGAAGACTCACACACACACACCCCTGTCCTTCAGAAATGGGGAATTGATTTATCCTCTCTCTGTAGGAGCAGGAGTCCCCGGGGCTCTTGCTGGAGTAGGTGTCCCAGGTGGTGTGGCAGGTGAGTTGAAACCCCAGGGTGGGCCAGTGGGGAGGGTGACCCACATAGTCCCTCTCTCCTGAGCTCCTCTGTACCCCAGGAGCTGGACCTGCTGCTGCTGCTGCTGCCGCTGCTGCTGCCAAAGCTGCTGCCAAAGCTGCCCAGTATGGTGAGCACTTGCTGGAAACGGGACCTGCCACAAGACCCCAAGGGTTTGGGGGAGGCTTCTGCCCAGGCACTCTGTAAGATCAGATCCCCTGACCTGTCCCAGAACCCCTCAGGGCCCAGTTCACCTCCTGGCCCCCTGCAACTTTCGAGGCCCTAGGAGCTCAGGCTCCACCCTTCTGCATGCAGAAACTCTAGTTCCACTCTCTGGTGGGTGGGATTTAATAATCAGCTCTCTCCACAGGCCTAGGGGGAGTCGGTGGGCTCGGAGTCGGAGGACTGGGAGTCGGGGGACTTAGTGTGGTTCCTGGTGCTGGAGGCTTTGGAGGTGAGAGCTACTCTGAAATCAGTGAGTGTAAGGGTTTGTATGAAAGACAGAGACTTTCTTTTTTTTTTTTTTTTCCAGAAAGACAGAGTCTCACTTTATTGCCCTCAGTAGAGTGCCGTAGTGTCACACAGCTCACAGCAACCTCCAGTCCCAGGCTCAGGCGATTCTCTTGCCTCCTGAGTAGCTGAGACCACAGGCACCTGCCACAATGCCCGGCTATTTTTTGTTGTTGCAGTTCGGCCGGGGCCGGGTTTGAACCCTCCACCCTCGGTATATGGGGCTGGTGCCCTACTCACTGAGCCACAGGCACCGCCCCAAAGACAGAGACTTTCTTTCCCATCTCTGCCACGCCTTTACTCAAACTTTTCCCTCTGCCCAGCCCTGCCATGCCCCACCACATCTGCTCCTGGCGTGGGGTGGGGAGCAGTGTGGGCCCCACTCTCCTCTCCAGACCCCAGCAGGGTTCAGAGAGGGGCTAGAATAGGTGGGAGCCAGGACTCTTCTCTCTCAACACACCCACCCCTACAGGTGAAGGTTAATTAGGAAAATGATGGTAATGCCCATTCATCAAGAAGGAAATCAAAGCTTAGAGGGAATCACTTTCCTTAAGACTGGGCCATTGGCTCAGCGCCTGTGGCTCAACGGGCTAAGGCGCCAGCCACGTACACCTGAGCTGGCGGGTTCGAATCCAGCCCAGGCCGCCAAACAGCAATGACGGCTGCAACCAAAAAAATGGCCGGGCGCTGTGGCGGGCGCCTGTAGTCCCAGCTACTTGGGAGGTGGAGGCAAGAGACTCGCTTGAGCCCAGGAATTGGAGGTTGCTGTGAGCTGTGATGCCATGTCCCAGGGTGACAGCTTGAGGCTCTGTCTCAAAAATAAATAAAAATAAAAATAAATAAAAAATAAAATAGGCATAATTATAAAAAAAAAAAAAAAAAAAAAAGACTGGGCCATTATGGAGAGCCTTGTATGGATAGCCCCTCTCTCGGGTGGTCCTTGATGAGTCTCCCTGCTCCCTTGGACTGCAAGCCTCTTCCCATGTGCTCCACAAGACTGGACACACCGTAGGAGCTTAGGAGTTTAATGATGATTTCTGGAACAATGGATGTATGAAGGAGGGGAAGAAGGGGACGGGAGGCTGCTTCAAGGGTATAGAGACTGGCGAGCAGGTACAAGGAGGCCTGACTGGCAGTAGGTAGCACTCCAGAGCTCTCATGTGCCCTGTCTCCCCAGGTGTCTCCCCAGCTGCAGCTGCTAAAGCAGCCAAATATGGTGAGTGTTCCCCCATGACTCTCCCCATACCTAGGCCCACCCCTACACCTACCCTGTCCCCGCTTAGGCTCTGGTCCTACTCCCAGGAGCCCTGAAGTTCTTCTCCATGATATTCCTGACCCTAGAGCCCAACAGGGATTTCAGGGTCTCTTGCAGATGGGGGTGCCTTGCCTGACCCCATCTGCCCTCTTCTCAGGTGCTGTTGGCCTCGGAGGTGTCCTAGGAACTGCCAGGCAGTTCCCAGTTGGAGGTAGGGGCTTCAGCCCTACAGGTCTCGCTACAGGAGAAGGCCTGGCTGGTCCACACAAGGACACCAGACAGGAGCAAAGGAGCAAGCCACAGGGCTGGGGACAGTGCCAGGCTGAGCTCAGAACTAAGGCCATAGAGCATCACACCTGGGTGCTAGGAAGGGTTGCTCTGGGTTGAGAAAGTGGCTCTGGCTACAGTGGGGGATGAGGAGAAAAGGCTGGGGAATCCAGTGGGCACTCACACGGGAAGGAAGGGACAAGGCTAGAGCAGGGCTCACTCCCACCAAGCCCAAATCTCTCCCATAGGAGTGGCAGCAAGACCTGGCTTCGGACTGTCTCCCATTTTCCCAGGTAGGCCAGACTCCCTGCCCCTGGGCCCTGTTCTGCTGCTCTAGCCACATCCTGCCTCCTCCCCTGCTCTGTCATCTGCTCAGAAAGGCTGAGCCAGCACCCAGAGATGGACCCCATGGCTTCGGGTCATGGGAGGCTGACATAATGGCCTCCTTTTCTTAGGAGGACAGAGACCTTCAGCTTTTGTAAAACACACATTTTATGCCTCTCAAGGTCCTTGGAGACAGAGAGCTCTCCCACCACGTCCAGATGAAACAAACCGCAGTTCAGGGTGTACCAGGGAGCGCTCCAAAATCACTCAGAGGGAAAAGCAGAGCCTAAGCCTCCTGCACCTCACACCCCGCACTGGCCTCTGCCCTGGTCTCGGGGTGGGTTCTTGCTGTCCAGAAGGGCTCAGGGGGCCCCCAGAAGTGGGAACACTCATAGCCCCTCTCCTTGCCTCATAGGTGGCGGTGCCGGGGGCCTGGGAGTTGGTGGTGAGTCTGCAACAAGAAGGCACCTGATGCCTGGAGGGGACTTGAGCTCCTTTCTAGGGTGGGGTGGGACCTATTGAGGATGTGGCTGGTGTAGCCATGTCCCTGGGATGGCCTTCGGGTGCTGGGACTTGAAGAAGCCCCCAAGGGAATCGCAGAGGCTGAAGGGACAGATGAGACCTAACCCAAGAAAGGAAAATAGAGCATGTAAGGGAAGAGCAGGTGGGGTGGGATGGTGGGGGTCTCCAGCAGTCAGATACGCATGGCTGAGACTGGGAGGCACACTGGGGTCTGAGTGGGGGTGGGGGTGCCCACTGAGCTTCTCCGGCCACCACAGGCAGGAAGGAGCAGGCTGGGGGCAGGGCCTTTGGGAACCTGCTGAGACAGGACCCAGGTCAGGAATGGGGTAAGGGTGCTGGGAGAGGCAGCAAAACCCCTCCCCCTCCCCAACCCCACTCTCCCCTCCACAGGAAAAGCCCCCAAGCCCTATGGAGGGGCCCTGGGAGCCCTGGGATACCAAGGTGAGTGCAGATTTGGCCCCTGAAAGAGGCAGGGCAGGGGGAGGCTGGGACCACCAGCCTGGACCCAGGAAAGGGAGCACAGGTGAGGCCTGGCAGGCAGAGGGGAGGTGAAGGGCGCTGGCCCTCTCCCACACAGACTTTCAGAGCTGGGAGCCGCCCCGGGTCAAGCCTGGCTGTCCCCCACTGAATACCTTAACCTTCTGCTGCAGGGAGGAAACTGGGAAGAGAAGAAATGGGGCTCCAGAATCCTAAGTCAGGGGAATCCAACGGCGTGGGTGTGTGTGGGAAACCCAAGGCGTCCTGGACTGTGCACAGAAGGCAGAGGTTACCCCCGGGACTGAGCCACATTCTGGCTCAAATATTCAGACTCTCCTCTGGGGGAGAGTGTGTCACCCCCAAGGAGTTCCAAAGCAGCGGCAGCTACGCCCCTGTGCTTGCTCAGGACTGTGAATTCCCTTCTACCCACCCTATTCGCACAAGCACAAATGAGGCAGCTGGGCCCAGAGGCGGGAGGGGCAAAGGCACGGCCAGACCCGCCCTTTCCTGGTTGCTCAGCTTACCATTGGGCACCAGTCTTGCTTCTGGCCCCAATAGGAGCTTTCCAGAGACAGAGGCCTGTCCCTGCATTGCTCTCTATTAACTGTCACCAGATGGCGGTAATGAGCCACATCTGATCCAAGCAAGAGCAGGCACTAACTACACTGGGCTCTGCCATGAGACAAAGGTGCCTTTCCTAACAGAGGTGGATGCCAATGAGACCTTCTCCAGGACAGGACAGGAGTCCAGGGTCGGGTCTCAGCTCAGCCACTAGCTTTGAGGATAAGACCTTCCTCTGCCAGGGCCTCCATTTACTTACACGATGCCCTCTCACTGGTCCAGGTCCCTAACTCCCAGCAAGGGCCACCTCCTGCAGACACTGACTCTTCTTTTACCTCATCTTCCCTGACAGGGGGTGCTCTCAGCCCTTCCCTAAAAGGCTCCCCATGTGCAGTGGACACTCCCAGGCTTGGTCCTTCCCCAGCCCCACCCTGTCACCTGGCCCCTTGCCCTCTCTGGGCCTTGATTTCATTAATGACATCTTGAAGCCTGTCCCCAGCCCACCGGCCTAGTGGGAGTTGGTACAATAGACAGGGTCAGAGTTCAGCCTTGGGTCATGGCCTGACTCCTCATGGCTTCTTGGAGCCTCTGCCTGAGTGGGACAGAGTGGCCAGGAGCTTGAGCTTCGACTGAGAAGGGCCAGACTGACCATTATGTGTGCCTCCCCCATCCAGGTGGGGCCTGCCTGGGGAAGTCCTGTGGTCGGAAGAGAAAGTGAGCTTCCCTGGACCCCTGACTTGCGACCTCATCAACTTTGGTGCTACTGCTTGGTGGAGAATGTAAACCCTTTGTCACCCCACCCCATGGCCCCCCAATCCCCACCCCAGGAAGGAACGGGCAGGCCGGGCGGCCATGGAAATCCACAGGACAAAGAAGCAAGAGAACAGTGGCCAAGGGCCCCGACTGGGAAACCCCCCCACTTCAGAGGTGGGGGTGGGCCTGGCCCCCTGCCCTGCCCCTTCCCCATCCCACCCAGGAGCTCCCCCCAACACGCAGCCTCCATCTCCAGGGGAACTTGGTGCTACATGCCGGTGCTCCCATCCTCCTGGGGGAGGGAGGAGGGTAGGGCAGCCCCTTGGGGAACCCCCTCCCTGGGGCTCCTTTGAAGATGGTGCAGACACTTCTTGGGCAGTCCACTTCCCCCTGCCCACCAGGACCCACCCTTGCCTGGCTGTGGTCCAGTTGGTACCCAAGCACCTTAAGCCTCAAAGCTGGATTCGGTCACATCAACCCTCCTCTCATTGGTTCACCTCGTCCTCTCTCCCCCACCCATTGCTGTTCCCCACATCTGGGGTACCTTCAGGTGGGAAAACCACCCCCTGCTGGAAGTAACCCCCTTGCTCTTGTGGAGTCCGTCCACCCATCCGCCCATTAACCCATCTGCCCATCCGTCCATTGTCTATCCATCCATCCTTGTCCCCACTTGACTGCCCGTCAGCACTAGCTGGCTGGGCACACCCGCCATCCAATCCCCCAACCACTTCCCTCACTCTCGCCCAGGGTGTGCAGGGCTGTGGGAGGGGGGCAGGCATCTCTCCCTACCCGGGGTCTCCCCACACGCAGTACTGTATCCCCATCCCTCCCTCAAGCCACTGTCCTTCAGAGTGGCTCCACCCCTGCCCCGCCATCTCTTTGTGTCTCGCTGTGATAGATCAATAAATATTTTATTTTTTGTCCTGGATATTGAGGAATTATTTTTGATTGTTGATGTTCTCTTTTTGGTTTTATTGTTGTGGTTAATTGGGGGAAAAAAAATTTTTTTCTGATCGGGGGAGCTGTATCTCCAGTAGAAAATTTATCTTAATCACTTTGGTATAACTTGGGATGAAACACACCTTTTTGTAAAAAATAAGAAAATTAACTGCTTCTGAAAAGACTAATAAATGGAAACCTTTTAAAGAAAACTGCATTGGCCTTCTTTGTCCACTTCCATCTGCCATCAGCTCATCTACCACCCACGGTGTCTTTGGGAGGCTGCTAAACAAATGTAGCAGGCTGCCTTGTGGGATTTGAGATGATTCTCCAAGACAGGCTTGTCCTTTAACAACGGAGGTGGACCTTCCACCCTCAGCAGCTTTCCAAAGTCCTTGAGCACAGGCCTCTGAACAACTGAGGATACGGCCAGAGGGGTAGAGGAAATGAAGTGGACCCTTCTGTTCAGACAGAGCCCTCATCCTCGGTGAACAGCTACATAGAGAGGGAAAGCATGTCTGACCTAAGAAAACTCAGAAGACAATCGAGGGTCACTTATTTCCCTCTGAAATAGTCCCCTCTAAGGAAGACCCACCCCACCCATGGCCTATGTAGTCACTTCATTCTTCTGTAAATGATAAGAAATGACATCCTACAGGTGGCACCAGTGAACTCAGCACCCTCCTTCTGTACACCCATTCTCAGAGCCCATCCTCCCTTGGGAACAGAAACCCACAGAGCCTGGGAACATGCCTACCTGGAGCCCACAAGTCTCTCTCTGAACCACACTCTGCGTGCCAGATTCTGGAATTCACTCCCCAAACCACTGGGCCTCCTTCCAGGGCCCACATGCCTGTGTCCATCCTCCTGAGAGTGAACCCTATTGCCCGCGTGTATACCTCCAAGCCAGAAGGTGGCCAGAGAGCTATTTGTTGGGAGTGTGGGTGGACCAACCACGCTGATGGGAGTATCTGTACATTTGCACACAAGGACCCTTGCAATGCCCGGAGTCGGATGGAGAAAGCCATGGGGTGTGACACTTAGGGAGTTTCCCAGAGGTTATTAAAGGACAAGGAATAGAATGGGAGGAGGGCCCCAGCCTCACAGGAGGGGACAGGACAGCCAGGGCTCCTGGTGCATGGGGGCAGCACTGAGGAAATATGGAGGGCGATTGGGAGGGCTGCGGGGTGTGGCTCATGGAAATGCACAAAGGGCTGCTGTAATGATCCAGGGAGGGATGACACAGCCTGCCTTAGGGCAGTGGCAAAGGGGGATCAATCATCCATCCATTCACTTCCTCCAACAAAAATATCCTTTGCCAGTTCCTCCTCAGCTCTCCAGCCTCCAAAAGCTGAACACAAGCCCCAGCATTCGGCCCGGAGACGCCCTGTCTTGACTTCTCGTAGTTCATGGCTTTAAATACCACCTATGCTGTGGCAGCTCCCAATTGACATCTCCAGCACAGACCTTTGCCCTGAGCCCAGGACTTGTACATCTAAGACCAATTCTAACACCTCCACTTTGAAATCCCACAGACATGGCCTAGGCAGCATGGACCTCGCTGCCTTTTCCATCTCAGCAAAGGGCCTTTCCCATCTCAACAAAGGGCAGCCCCACTCTTCCAACATCTCAGGAGGCGACTCCAGTGCCATTTCTGCTCCCCCAAGCAGATCCACCAGCAGATCCTGCAGCACCACCTTCAGGACACATCCAGGGTCCAACCACTTCTCACCACCTCCGGGCTAGGCCATGTTCCCTGAGCATCTCCTGCCAGGATCATGGAAAACAGCTCCCTGACCCAGCTTCCTGGCTCTCCTTCTGCTTTCTCTCCACCCAGCAGCCAAAGCAATTCTTGCAAGACATAAGTAAGCTCGGGTCATGCATCTGCTTAAAATCCTGCAAGGGCTCCCTGTGTCACTCAGAGCCAAAGCCAGAGCCTTTCAGTGGCCAAGAGCCCCTACCCTACCTGCGTGGCACCAGCAGTTCTGACCTCACATCCCACTGCTCAGCCCTCCAGCCCTCTGCCACCCCGTGGGGTCCCCTGGCAGGTTGCTCCACTGCCGGTCGGCACGTCTGCTGTCTCTTCTACCCGGAGCCCTCTTCCCTTGGCCATCAGCGCTCCTGTCTCTCTCACCTGCTTCAGGTCTCGAATCAAGTGCCCCCTTCTCAGACCCCTTTCTAAACCTGCAAGCTGTGCCCTCCTCCCCTGCCCAGCCCTCCCTCACTTGTCCCTGCCTTCCTTTTCTCCAGAGCACCTGTCACCATGCAGCAAACCATATTTTTCTTCTTTGATTCCTGTGACTCCCTGCACCAGACCATAAACGCCCTTAAAATGGGCACTTCTTTAAGAACAAAATGGATGGCTCGGCACCTGTGGCTCAACGGGCTGGGGCGCCAGCCACGTACACCTGAGCTGGCGGGTTCGAGTCCAGCCTGGGCCTGCCGAACAACAATGACGGCTGCAACCAAAAAAATGGTCGGGCATTGTGGCGGGAGCCTGTGGTCCCAGCTACTTGGGAGGCGGAGGCCAGAGACTCGCTTGAGCCCAGGAAGTGGATGTTGCTGTGAGCTGTGATGCCATAGATAACAAAAAATAAAAAAAATAAATAAATAAACAAAAAAAAAAGAACAAAATGGATAAAATTTTTGCCTTCCATAATATATACGATAGCAGAAAATGGTAAGAGAATGTGCTAAGCCGATGATGACCCCAAAGATATCCAGGTCCTAAATCCTGGAACCAGTAAAGGTCACTGTATTAGTTTCCTAGGGTTGCCATAACAAAGTACAAGAGAGTGGACAGCTTAAACAACATATTTTCTCACAATTCTAGAGGATGGAAGTCTGAGATTGAGGTGTTGTCAGGTTTGTTCCTTTGACCCCTTCTCTCTGTAGCTTACAGATGGCTGTCTTCTCCCTGTTTCTTCATATGCTCTTCGCTCTGGGCATGTCTGTGTACTAATCTCCTCTTCTCATAAGGACACCAGTCACACTGGATTAGGACCCACCCTAATCACCTCATTTTGATTTAATCAGCTCCTTAGAGACGCTCACTCCACATAGTCACATTCCGAGGTACAGAAGTAAGTACTTCAACTAATGGATTTGGAGGAGACATAACTCAGCCCATAAGAGTTACCTCATATGACCAGGCATGGTGGCTCACGCCTGTAATCCCAGCACTCTGGGAGGCCCAGGCGAGTGGATCACCTGAGCTCAGTTCTAGTCTAGCCTGAACTAGAGCGACACTCCGCCTCTAAAAATAGCAAGGCATTGTGGGGGGCACCTGTAATCCCAGCTACTGGGGAGGTTGAGGCAAGAGAATTGCTTGAGCCCAGGAGTCTGAGGTTGCTGTGAGCTATGATGCCGCGGCACTCTACCAGGGGTGACGAAGTGAGACTTTGTCTCAAAAAAAAAAAGAGGAGAGAGTTACCTTATATGGAAAAAGGGTCTTCGTAGATTTGATTCAAGGTCTTGAGATAGGAAGATTATTCTGGTGGGCCATAAATGTCATCAAAAGCATCCTTATGAGAAGCTAGAAGGACCGTATACCAACAAACTGGAAAACCTAGATAAAATAGATAAATTCCTACAAACATACAACCTACCAAGACTGAATCATAAAAGAAATAGAAAATCTGAACAGATTAATAGTAAGTAAGGAAATTGAATCAGTGATAAAAATTCTCCCAACAAAGAAAAGCCCAGAACCAGATGGCTTCACTAGACATTCTACCAAACATTTAAAGAATTAACACCAATCCTCCTGAAACTCTTCCAAAAAGTTGAGGAGGAGGGAACACTTCCCATCTCATTCTAAGAATCCGGTATTATCAATGGGTGCAGTGGTTCACACCTGTAATCCTAGCACTCTAGGAGGCTAAGGTGGGTGGATTGCTTGATTTCACCAGTTCGAGAGCAGCCCGAGTGAAAGCGAGACCCCTGTCTCTACTAAAAATAGAAAAACTGAGGCAAGAGGATTGCTTAAGCCCAACAGTCGGAGGTTGTTCCAACTGAGCTATGACGCCACCAGACTCTTCCCAGGGTGACAGCTTGAGACTCTATCTCAAAAATAAAAATAAAAATAAAAAGAACGGGGGCGGAGCCTGTGGCTTAGTGGGCAGGGCACCAGCCCCATATACCAAGGGTGGTGGGTTCAAACCCAGCCCCAGCCAAACTGCAACAACAAAAAAAATAGCCGGGAGCAGCACCTGTGGCTCAAGGAGTGGGGCGCTGGCCCCATATACCAGAGGTGGTGGGTTCAAACTCGGCCCCGGCCAAAAAAACAAACTGAAAAAAAATAGCCAGGTATTGTGGTGGGTGCCTGTAGTTCCAGCAACTCAGGAGGCTGAGGCAAGGGAATCGCCTAAGTCCAGGAGTTGGAGGTTGCTGTGAGCTGTGTGACTCCACGGCACTCTACCAAGGGCGATAAAGTGAAACTCAGTCTCCGCAAAAATAATAATAATAATAATAATAATAATAAAATAATAAAAAATAATAATAATAAAAATTTAAAAAGCTGGAGGCACCTGTGGCTCAGTGAGTAGGGCGCCAGCCCCACATACCAAGGGTGCTGGGTTCAAACCTGGCCCCAGCCAAACTGCAACAAAAAATAGCCAGGCATTGTGGCGGGCACCCATAGTTTCAGGTACTCGGGAGGCTGAGGCAAGAGAATCACCTAAGCCCAAGAGCTGGAGGTTGCTGTGACCTCTGATGCCATGGCACTCTACCAAGGGTGACAAAGTGAAACTCTGTCTCTAAAAATAAATAAATAGGCTCGGCGCCTGTGGCTCAGCGGGCTAAGGCGCCAGCCACGTACACCTGAGCTGGCGGGTTCGAATCCAGCCCGGGCCCACCAAACAACAATGATGGCTGCAACCAAAAAATGGCCGGGTGTTGTGGCGGGCACCTGCAGTCCCAGCTACTTGGGAGGCGGAGGCAAGAGACTCGCTTGAGCCCAGGAATTGGAGGTTGCTGTGAGCTGTGATGCCATTGCACTCTATCCAGGGTGACAGCTTGAGGCTCTGTCTCAAAAAAAAAATAAAATAAAATAAAAATAAAAATAAATAAATAAAAATTAAAAAAGCATCCAGTATTACCCTAATACACACCAAAACCAGGCAAAGACACAAGAAAATATCTTTTATGAACACTGATGCAAAAGTCCTCAACAAAATACTTCCAAATCAAGTTCAACAGCATATTAAAAGGATTATACATTGAACTGTGAGGATGTTTCAACACATTCAAATCCATTGATCCAATAGAAACATATTAACAGAATGAAAGACAAAAACCATATGAACATCTCAAGTCACACAGAAAAAGAAATCTTTGACAAGGTCCAACATCCTTTCATGATAAAAACACTCAACAAATTATGAATAGAAGCAAACTACCTCAACCTAATAAAGGCTATATATGAAAAGCCCACAGGTAACATCATACCCCATGGGAAAAAGTAAAATCTTTTCCTGTAAGATTAGGAATAAGACAAGGATGCCCACTCTTAACACTTTTATTTGGGCTGGAGCTGGTACGTTCTGGGAGTCCAAGGAGAACAGATTGCTTGAGCAGGAGTTTAAGACCAGCCTGAGCAAGAGCCAGACCCTGTCTCTACTGAAAACAGAAAAACTAGCCAGGTGTAGTGCCAGGCACCTGGAGTCGCAGCTACTTGGGAGGCAGAGGCAAGAGGATCGCTTGAGCCCGGTAGTTTGAGGTTGCTGTGAGCTGTGACACTATGTCACTCTACCTAGGGCGACAGAGTGAGACTCTGTCTAAAAAACAAACAAAAAAACTTCTATTCAGCACAGGATTGGAGGTCTTAGTCAGAACAATTAGGCAAAAAAAGAAATATATAACATCCAAATTGGAACAAAATAAGTAAAATTATCTCTGTTGACAGACGCTAAGATCATGTATGTAGAAAAACTAAAAGAACCTTTTTTATTTTTTTGACACTCTCTTGCCCCAGACTAGAATGTCATGGCATCAGTTTAGCTCTCAACAACCTCAAACTCCTGGGCTTAAGCAATCCTTTTGCCTCAGCCTACCGAGCAGCTGGGACTATAGGCACATGCCATCATGCCTGGCTAATTTTTCAATTTTTAGTAGAGGTAGTACCCCACCCATGTTCAGGCAGGTCTCAAACTCCTGAGCTTGAGTGATCCTCCTGCCTCAGCCTCCCAGAGTGGTAGGATTATAGGCATCAACCCCCTCGGCTGGCTCCAAAACCCTAAAGATTCAACACACACACACACACACAAACATTAGTTGTGTTTCTATACACTTACAATGAACAATCTGAAAAAGGAATTTTTTTTAATTCCATTTACAATAGCACCAAAAGGAATAAAGTACCTGGAATAAACCTAACCAAAGAGGTGAAAGATTTGGACACTGAAAACTTCAAAGCGTTGCTGAAAGAAATTAAAGAAGACTCAAATAAATGGAAAGACATCTCATGTTCACAGAGTAGAAGGTATAATATTGATAAGAAGTCCATACTACCCAAAATGATCTATAGATTCAGCACAATCACTACCAAAATCCCAATTGGCATTTATTCCAGAAATAGAATTTTTATCTTAAAATTAATATGAGGCTCGGTGCGTGTGGCTCAATGGGCTATGGCGCCAGCCACGTACACCTGAGCTGGTGGGTTCGAATCCAGCCCGGGCCCACCAAACAATGACGGCTACAAACCAAAAAAAAAAATGGCTGGTCATTGTGGCGGGCACCTGTAGTCCCAGCTACTTGGGAGGCAGAGGCAAGAGACTCGCTTGAGCCCAGGAATTGGAGGTTGCTGTGAGCTGTGATGCCATGGCACTCTATCCAGGGTGACAGCTTGAGGCTCTGTCTCAAAA
>CAUYRH010109744.1:0-15904 GCA_963574655.1 Perodicticus potto
CTCAAACTTAGACACAGTCTGGATTTTAGCTTTCCCGACAGAACATTCCTGATGCTACTTCCTTTGCTTCTGGACTTAGAAACACTTTGATTATTCTGTTAAAAAACACCTTTGGAAACAGCAACTCATTGCTTCAGAAGGAGATGAGACCTTCCTCTTAATATCTGGCATTGTATTCCATGATTATCATTTATCAATCTCTTACCCCAATCGTTCTTTCTTACTTGTTAGAACTAAACTAAAGGATCAGTTTGACTCATTGTGATTATGCATTTTTAACTTCCATTGCAGTAAATACGTGCAACATAAAATTCACCATTTTAACAACTAAAAATGTATAATTTCATCACCTTAAGTACACTTATGTCGTGAAAACTACAATCTTAAGTTCCAAAACATTTCCATCACCCCAAAAGGAAACTCTATATCCATAAAACAGTTCTTCCCCATTCCCCTCAGCTCCTGATA
Source organism: Perodicticus potto (assembly GCA_963574655.1). Taxonomy (NCBI): domain Eukaryota; kingdom Metazoa; phylum Chordata; class Mammalia; order Primates; family Lorisidae; genus Perodicticus; species Perodicticus potto. The sequence continues at coordinate 469 of CAUYRH010109744.1, forward strand.
ACCACCATTCAACTTCTATCTCCGTGACTTTGACTATTTCAGGTACTTTATATCAATGGAATCATACAATATTTGTCTTTGTGTGACTGGTTTATTTCACTTAGCATAATGTCATCAAGGTTCATCTATGCTGTAGGATGTGTCAAAATCCCCTTCTGTTTTAGGGCTGAATGATAATACATCGTATGAGTATAACACATTTTATACATTTATTCATCCATGGATAAAACATCTGGGTTGCTTTCATGTTTTGCCTATTAGAATCAATGCTGTTATAAAGACTAGTGCACAAGTTTCTCTGTGGGTGTGTCCATTTCTCTTGGGCCTCTATCTAGGAGTAGAACTGTTCTCCTATATGATAATTTTCTGTTTAACTTCTTGTAGAACTGACAAGCCATTTTCCACAGCAGCTAGAACGTTTTACAGTCCAACCAGCAGTGTTTGAGGGTTGCTACTCCTCCACATCCTTACATTTATTCTTTTCTGTTTGTTTGTTTGTTTGCTTGTTTTAAATTATAACCATCCCACTGGACATGAAATTGTATCTTGTTGTGGTTTTGATTTGCATTTCCCCTTATGACTAATGATGCCATGCATGTTTCCGTGTGCACGCTGGCCATTTGTGTATCTTCTTTGGGGAAATGTTTATTCAACTAAAACTAATACATATATCAGTTTTCAATTATTTGGGCTATTACTATCAATCTGCTCCTTTAGCTAAGTTCATTTTCCCTTTGATAGGCCCCACCTATATTTAGAATTTAGAACAGGGCAAGGATTGGAGAAACAGCCAAAGCATTTACAGAAATGGATTGAATGTAATCACTGCTTTATAGACTGAATGTTCTTCCTGGATATCAGAATAAATCTAGATATATAAAAACAAAAGCAAAATTTCCTTTGAAAAGTAATCTTTCCTACAAAGTTAGAAATTTCCTACAACATTAAGTAGGAAAAGGCTTTCTCCTCCTTCACTGTCCCTTTGTCAATAATAGTGCTGACTGGATAATCCCCCCACTCAAGAAGTAGCTGTGGGACAGATGAAGTTTCACCTCCCCACTGCAATGTTGTTCAGTCTACTGTAAAATGTGAAATTTGGATGTGATAAGCGCTAACGTTACCTTCCAACTCTCCTACGATGATAATAAAATTATATATAGTTAGATATAATGCAAGAAGGCACAAATATGGTTGATGGAATTGGAATCTTATACTGCGCAGTGCTCCTCTATTCAAATTCACTGTCTGACAATTAAGTTCAGGAACTCATCCTAGGAAAAATGCTACATATGTCATTGCTGAATATCACTATGGTCACCTTCAAAGGACTCCCCTCAGGAAGCTAAGCACTGATGCCAGTGCCTCGCCCACCCTTCCAAGAAATTTTGGAACACTTTCTGGAATGCCCATCTGAATGATCATTGTATTTACCTCCATGTCCTGAATGTCATCAGAATGTCTTTCTTTCAATATTTCCTTTATCTTAAGATAAAGAAGAAAGTCATTGAGGGCCAGATCAGGGGAGCAGGTAGGGTGCTCCAATACAGTCACTTGTTCACTGGCTAAAAATTCCCTCACATGCACTGTCGTGATGCAAGAGCCACACGTTTCTCATGCGAAGATTTTAAGCTGACTCTGTCCTGATTATTTCACTGTCAACATTTCCTTAGTCTGCTATCCATCTCACAGTCAGCCAACAATTCCAATGCACAATCTGACGAACTTTTGCAATCCTCTGATAACTGGCCACCCTGACCTCTCTTCATCACTGACACTTTCTTTCCCCTCATAAAATGTTTAATCTGTCTGTACACTGCTCTTTTCTTCATGACGTTATCCCCATAAACGTGGACTAACATGCTCCTGATTTCACTTCTGCTCTTGCCAAGTTTATCAAGAAATGTAATGTCTGTTCATTGTTCTAATTCAAGCTCTGACATTCTCATGATGGCATGCCCAAAAAAACATGCAACAACAATCATGAATAATGTGTCAACCCGTGGCAAGACACAGCCACATGTCCACACAAACACAACCGGGAGGTACTAATAGCCCAAGGTAATGAACCCACACTGAGTTGTTTGTACAGTGCTGCTCACGTAAGCACACAATGGCAAGTTGGCAAACTTCATTATCAGGCCTCCTACATCTCTATGTCAGTTCTCCTACCATTTCCTGAAGCTACAATCTCTCCCTTTCACTGAGTCAAAGGTAACTGTTTACCAAACGTGTTCTATTACTTCCCATCTGAAAGCAAATAAACGAACAAACTTGAACTCCGGATCTCTCACTTTTACCCACTATTATTTTTTTTCCTTTGAGCCTCCCTATTAACAGTAAGAATTCTTGAATAAAACTCACTGTTTCTGTTTCCAAGCCACCGACTTCATTCTTAAATCCACTCACTAGAATCTGCTACCATTCCCCGCCACTGCATTTAATGGTTCAAGGTTAAACATAGCCGCATTTCACCAGTCATGTCTTGGCAGTATTAACACAGCAGACTCCATCTTTCTGGTGCTCTTTCCTCCCCTGGCTCCCTCCTATGTCGCCGGTTGCTTTTTTCTCAGTCTTGTTCCATTGCTCTGAAAGTTGAGTGCCTCAATCTAGGTTTGGGGTCTTCTTCTTTATCTACACTCTGCTCTCACTAAGGCCAATAGCATCAAATGCCATTTTTACAAGTTGATAATGACCAAATTTATTTCTCTAACCCAGAAATTCCCTCTTACCCCTAGACTCTTCTATTTAGTAACCTACTTGACACCTCTGCCTTGATATATAATAGGCTTTTATACCCTTAATAAATCTAAACAGAGCTCCTGAACTTTGATTTTCTCAAATTTGGACTTTTCTTTTTTTGAGACAGTCTCAAGCTATCACCCTGGGTAAAGTGCCATGACATCACAGCTCACAGCAACCTCAAATTCTTGGGCTCCTGCAATTCTCTTGCCTCAGCCTCCCAAGTAGCTGGGACTACAGGCGCCCCCCACAACACCTGGCTATTTTTTTGTTGCAGTTGTCATTGTTGTTTAGCTGGCCTGGGCCAGGTTTGAACCCTACAGCCTCGGTTTATGTGGCTGGTGCCCTACCCACTGAACTATGGGCATGGCCCCAAGTCTGGACTTTCTGAGCATTCTCCATCTCTCTAAATGTCATCTGCATCTATCCTGAGTTCAGTCCAAAAATATGCTGTCATTATTGATGATAGTCCTTTCCCTTACATGCCATCTTGTTCATTAGCAAGTCATGGCAGTATTAACCCTGTGATATGCATTAACAGCCACGTGTCTCTTCACTCTGCAATCACCAGCCTAGTCCACACGTTATCAACTCTATAGCTATAACTTCCTAATAGGCCCTCGGTTTCTATTCATGAGCTTCTCTGACATTTTCACACAGAGTGGACAATGATCTTTCTTTAAGAAATCAATCAGCTTGGGTCATTCACCTCCTTAAAAATCTCTCAACAATGTCTATTGCTCTCCGAATGAAAACTAAGCTTCAAACCACTACCTAAAAGGCCCTCCCTTGATATGGCTCCTGCCTACACCTCTAATTTTATCTCCTAATGATGCTTCACACCAGTAGCAATAGTCCAGCCATACCAGCTTCTTTCCTGTGCCTTGAACATGACAACATTTCAGTCACCTCTAAGGCACCTCACTTGTTTTCCTTTGCTCAGGAAAATGTTGCTCTGCAATTTCCATGACTGACCCATTCTCATCCTTCAGATCAAAGGAAATTTTAGAAGCTCTAAATATCCTGCCCATATCCTTAATAACTGACTCCCATTTCACTCTGCGATTACCTTTTTGTTTTTTTGGTTTTTTTTCATTTCGTGACTATCTACTTCTCTCAGTAAAATAGTCACCATAAGAGCAGAACCTCCTTTTGTATTTGGTCTGTCTGCAATTCCTGGCATATAGTAGATGCTCCATTAGTAATTGTTGCACAAATGAGTGATGAAAAACTACACATCAACTCACTGGTAAAGGAGATGTAAGATAAATAGCTATATCTTTCAAAATCCACGTTGACTATTTCTCTGCATATTATCAGTGGCAAAATGTGAATTCGAACTTTGTTCTCCCCATACTATCCCGTACTTCTCACCTTCCTTTAGCGTAAGTTGGTATAATTTGCTCAGGAAATGTAAGTTACTTTTAACATCAACTTAAAAGAGACCAGACATACAGAGTAGATTCATGCTAATACAGTCACACAGTCCTTCAAAAACATATAGAAAAATTGGACTATCCAATATTTTAAATCATGTGCATACTGTTACTTTCCATTAAATGGAATTCTCAGGAGTTGATTAAAAATCTCTAGAGCACAGGACTTCTTCTAAACATGTTTCTGACTTGATTCTATTTTCCAAGTATAACCCTGACATTATGAACGACTAGGATCCAAATCTCCATTTAATTATCTGTTCTTTCCTTTCCTGAATGGAGAATTGTTGTTTTGGCTAGAATTAGTCAGGCACAGTTAGTACAATAACACTCAGTGCCTTCCCGTGTCGCACCTGCTGCATGTTATTTATTTCTTGTTAGCTACATAGTACAACAAATTGTGTCTTTTAACAGCTCATTGAGTAGAGGAGGAGGAAGTGATGGCAGTGGGATTGTTGATAATGCTCAATGGTGGCAATATATTTCTTTTCAAATAATCCAGCTAGTAAATTTACACTAATACCATTTGTTTCTTTGGAGATTCTGTCTGCTACATAATTCCCAATGACCTTGAACAGACAGCAGCATGAATAGAGTAAGCACAAACAATGACCTATGGCTTTAACATATTAGCAAAGGTGATTTTAATTGAATAAATGTGGTGTATGGAAATGAGCCAATACTTCTTTTCAAAAAAGTTGAAAAATGTTAAGATAGTATTTGGTTGTTCAATTCCCATATATTATCTGGATGTCACTGGATTTACCAATACGGTTCAATAACACACCATCGAGAGAACAAAATCTATACTAAGACCCTCCCAGGGCAACCCAGCACCATTGGAACATCCTCTAGAAAGAACAACATGATTGCATTGAAATTTTCCTCCCAAATCCATTTGGGAGCATGTTTAAAAATTCCCAGCTTATCCATGAATTTAGTTTCACTGATGGGCAAGATTCAAGAATCAGAGTCTGAATAAAGTACTGGGCAATGGCTACTAATTTTTTCATCTGTGCATTTTGTTTTATTATGTCAGAGACTCTAATTGAACTTTGTTCCAAGCTATTAACCTATGACAGAAGACTGTGGAGATAAGATTTCACTGACATAGAGAACAAAGAAAAAGAAAAGGCGTGAAAATTACAATGACAAGGTTGCCCTAGCAGTTTTGAGGTGGTAAAATGAAATCCCTGACTAATAGGCCTAGCTAACATAGGAAGGGTGAGAATGTGAAAGGGGAGGACAGTCTCAGATTGAACCCACTGAGACGCTTCTTTGAGATTCATAATAGATACACACTCTTACTGCAAAGTTCAGATTGTAAAGCAAATTAAAGTATGCCTCTAATTGTTATTAGTTGTAGGAGAGGTTCATATACAAGGAATAAATTAAGAAACATTCCATGTAACTTGTGGATGTTATCGGAGCAGCCAGTTTTTGGTTAGAGAAAAAGGCAAAAATCTTTGATTCATATTTTATAAATTATTCAGTCTTCCTGGCTTTTAGAAACCCAAATATCTTTAGCAGTACTTTTCTCCTCAATATCATTATCTTAATTCACTTGGACTAAGAGGAATAAAATAGATAAGCATTATAAAATTATCTAACCTGTGAAAGAATTATACGTAGAACTTTATATAACATCATAAGACCAAGTCAGTCTTCTGGACTGAAGTTGTATTCTGAGAACTTGAGTGGCCTTTCTCATACATACAGTAAGAGTACATGCAAGATTGAGTGGAGATAAGAGCTCATTGTAGCTCATAAAACAATCTTCTTCTTGAAAAACAATGCCAGTATTTTCCTTCCTAGCCAGCATATGTGGTTTCTGATGAGACAAAATTGTTAAGGAAAGTCTTGGAGGTTTAAATCCAGAAGGAATGAAACTTTCAGGTTCTGTTTTCCAGAACAAGCTAAGGGGAATACAAGAAAGTTTTGAGTCTCTATTTTGGAACTGAGCTTTGAATCTCTTTATTTTAAAAACATAATAATTTGAAATGTATCCTTGTATAAACGGTAGATACAATTTTATCTGTGTTATTCGTTGGCTCATTGCAAATGTACACACAGGAGTTTACTGAATCTATGTTAATGCTGGACTTGAAAAGCTTACATTTTGAGAAATATAAGTGTTAGAAAAGATTAGCACAATTAACTTCATTCACAAATTCTACACTGAAATGACTACTGGAAGGTTGGCTGTTTATTGACATAGTAAGAAACATCATCTATATATAGGTTTTCTTCAAAGGCAACAGAGAATGTTTTTGTAATCTGGAGATAACATCTGGGAAACTAAATGAACATCCATAGGACATCCTGAATAGATTTAATTTAAGCAATCTCTAAAAATTTGCCATTCAATTAACCATTTTTAAATAAAAATTTAGGTAACTTACAGTATCTAGTACACATAGGCAATCTTTAGTGACATCATTACCACTACTTTTGATACAGTTTCACTATAATTATTAACTCCTATGATGTTTAAATATCTACTGTTCTAATATCCCATCAACACAAGCCAACAGGAGCTTTATAAGCCATTTCTGGTCTGAGCACCAGAAGCAGCCATTCAGAAATCCACGAAAGCGGATTTTTTCAGGGGTCAGATTAAGTCAGAACACAGACGTATCTTGAAGACAACAGTACAGCTTCTGTAAATTGACCACCAAGAGATAGTGGCAAACTGGTCAACATACAGAGATGGTCCACATAAGGAACTAGGCCTGCTATACTAACACGAACATGTGGTACACTTCTACTCTATGAAAACTAGGTCAGTGTAAGAAGGTAATCAATTAGGGAGGTGGTCAACTAGGGAGGATTTACTATACTATATTCCAACACAACAGTTGTGTTTTATGTTTGCCAGGCCATTCACATGAGTGGGGCCATTGATCATGAGGGAATAAAGTTGCAAACTACTAATGTTTCAACTAAGCACCATGTAGTACTGTCAGGTTTGCCATATTATTTTGAATTATTCAGATCATCACTTTGGAATGGTCTGTAAGTATCTAGATAGAAAGAATACTACTAAGAAAAAGAGGTGCATTATATCATTTACTGGAAATTCCAGGAACCCATTATTTGGATCTTTCTGATAACAGCAATTACATTGTTGATAGTTGACAAATGCTTTTCAATACCTCTGTTTTATCTTATTTGCCATGTCCAAGATGAACTTGCCCCTAAATTACATTTGTTTGGAGTTGTTCATGGTTTATACTATCAGTTTTCATCCAAGTCCTTTTGTTTAATAAAAAACAAGAAAGTGATTTAAACCAATTTTGCTTTTCAGAACATTTAAATGAAACCATGCCAAATTTATAAACCAGTATTTTGTGAGATATCATTGTATGAAATATATATTTGACAAACTTCGATTTGTAGATAAACAGTACAAAATACGGCCTCAACTCTAAGATAATTCTTCATGTCAGTCACCTAACACTTTAATGTCACTGTATACGAGTTATGTAAATTAATGGACAGGCATTCAGAATAAGCTTTTCTCACCAACAAAAGATACAGAAAGAAGCTTTAATACCATCATAAACAATTCAAGTATTATTCACCCCACCTTCCTTCCAAAAGTTAGGAAGTTAGGTCTCATTCTTTTCCTCAAATATTTGAGAATTATCTTTTCTTAGTAAGAATATATATTATTTTACTATACAAATTCTTACCCTTAAAAAGGGTTAAAAGAAACATAGCTATAAATCTTTGCCTCAGGAATAGTCAAAGATAGTTAAGATGCAAAACTCAAAAGACACTATAAAACAAAGCGTTGATAAGTTGGACGCCATATAAACTACAATTATTTGTATTTTACTAGGCAATGTTAACAAATGAAAAGATAATCAAAGCATACCAACAAATACATTTATACTGCTTGTATCTGACAAAGAACTGGTGTGCAGGGAAAAATAAAAGCCCAACCAACCAACTTCACACAATAATTAAACAAACAACCTAATACAAAATGGGGTAAAATATTTGAACAGATTTTTCACACACATACAAAATCAAATGAGACAAAATTGCCACAAAATTGAGGTTAGATGAAGAATTCTAAAAGTATTCAGTACAAATTAACAATCCTAAATGGAATGAAAGGAAAATAGGACAAACATTTTACCATAGATGCTACTTTTCTGGTCCTATGCCTACGTCGCTGGCTCCTGGAGACCTAGTGATTCTCTTCTCTAATCCCTCCTGCCAAATTTTGTTTCTTTCACCCACAACATGTTATGCCGTGGTTAAAACATTCCTTATAGTCCACCTTACATACAACCAAATGAGAGCATCTTTGGGATAATAACTCTTTTCTTATTTGGGCCATGCTATATAGTATTTAATACATACTTTTTATGGAATTAATGTATGTAGCCCAGGGAAGAATAATTGATTTGATGACATTCTTCCCACCTTGCTGATAAATACACTACACATGAAAGGGCACTTCATTTCTGTAAAAAAAAAAAAAGTGTAAGTAGAAACATTTATGATCTTTACATCTATACAGAATTTGAAAAAACTGCCACTTACATGTTACTGAATTTTAAGATTGGAGAAAGCCAGGGATTCTTGATGTAAAAAAGAAGGCATTAGTGTTTCATTGGTGTTTAGTGGAAGTGTGTTTTATTCCTTCTAAGATAAAGCTCCCTAAGGAAGGGTTTAAAAGAAGTTCCTGCATCTTTCACCTAAGAGGAAGAAGACCTTGATATAGTGGAAGGACAAAGCTAAGATTGCTAGGGAGAGGAAAAAATTGAAAACAATCAATGTGTGGATGCCAGCTTAAAGAGGGTCACTGAGAGATCAACTTTACCTGCATCTGTTCCTTAATTAAAAAAAGAAAGATGACAGTGTCCACTACTCATCACTATGGTAACATTTAGATGCCATGCAATTCTGACCAGCAGACCACTCAAGAGCAAAGCCAAGTGCATGTTTAAGTAAATCCATGCAATATCCAGGCTTCTTGAAGAGACAGTATGGGTGGCAGAGCTACAAATAAAGTTTAAAAATCAAGTTAAGTGTTTATTTTCCTCAGGCATCTTGTAAGTTAGAAATATTAAAGAAAACATGTGAATGAAAAGGCAAAATAGGGTAACAGTCGTGTGGGAGGGGAGCCCTCTTAAGAGAGATTTAGAACAGATTTCCATTGTTTCTCTGTACAAGCTGTATTACATTATCTTTTGCCTTTCACCATTTCTCTCTTCTAAGCAACATCCACCCTAATCGTCTGTGATTTCCATTGTTCCCGTTGTTCCATTTTTATTCTTCAGAAATATATTTCACTTACACTAATGATTGTTTGCGGATGTTTTTCGTTAATTATCGATTTTGTGTGCCTTTTACTTCTCGTTTCCTATCTCCCTATCCAATTCATACATCTTCATTACTGTCACCAAGGACTGTTAATCACTGAGAAATATGGTTTTCTTTTCAAGAAATCAAGCAAAACTTACAAAGCTCCCCATCCCCTGAATGATGACTTTGATGCGACACTGTCACATTGCATTGTTGACTCCTGTTTAGTTACCTCTTCAGTTATTTGTTCTATAGGGTTCTTTATAAATAGAATTGTAAAAAGTTTAAAATCACATGAATTATGCTTATGAGCACATTAAGAAATCTTGTTTTCACAAATAGTATAGACATTTGTGTTTTATTTTATCCAGATTTTCTTAATACCAAAAAAATTATTAATACGACTCTGACATACTGCATTTGCAAAATTAAGCTTATTTAACAGAATACTTTCATCTATCACTTTTTAAGTCCTTTATGGAGAAACAGGCTATTTTCCTATTGAAATAATACCATTCTCAGGACAGTACCAGTTCCATGAACCATCCAAGTATTATATAGTGAAGTGGAAGTAATAATACTATTTGGTTAGGCAGTAAAATATTCTATTGACATTGGGTTCATTTCATGGTCATCATTTACACTATTTTTTTACTTAAAGAGGTATCTGGCTCTTTGTAAATAGCAATATTCTAAGTTTTTCCCACCCCACAAGGTATTTGTCTCTTTCCCATGCTCTTGTTTCTAATGTTCTAAACAGCAGCACATTTGAAACTTGCAGATGTAATAGATGAAACTTGCAGATGAAACTTACAGATGTAATAATAAATAACATTTTACACAATCAAAATGAATCTTTATTTTGAAAGTTTACTATATATGTTTTATAAACCTCTATTTAAACATCTTATTTTTGAGATTCCATCTTTAACAGCGCTTCGATCATAAGTAACGATCAATTTCTTTTACTTGCTATTCTTCCTTCAGAAAAATCCTCTCAGGTTACGTTGAGAGCACTTTTAAATAGTAAGAAAATTTAGATAAAGGAACACCAAATCATTGCAAAACTCCTTTTCTTTAAGTAGTGTTTCCGAAAACTACAAAAACATCCCACTAACTTTTATTTAAGATATTTAACTTTTTCTAACTTTAAAGAATTATGCACTGCTACCACTTTCTGCCTCATTAAGACTTTCTAAAAAGGTAATTTAATCACTTGGAGTTCCTTTATTAAAAATAGTAAAGACAGTTTTGATCTTGTAAAACACTTCTGAAAGTGAGAAACAAGTAGCAAAGTCTCACCCACCATCACCTGCTCCTTTATGCAAATCTTGAAGCTTGCTGCTTCTCACATCCACTAGGGGGATCATTACACAGTAAAAATAGATTGGACTTCTAGGTGTTTTCTTACTTTCTCACTTAATAGCACAAAGAAGAAAATGAGTTTCAAAAAAAAAAAAAACCCCAAAAATATTATTTCGCTACAACTAATGGCAACACTATTTTAAAAATATAAAATAAAGAAAATATTTTCATTTGTTGTTTTAGAAAGCTGTTATTTTAAAATACATATTTGGAAACTAAGCCTACAGTCCATGTCCTCATTTCCAAAGAGTAAAGATAAAAGCAGAGTCTTTGCAAAACATACATCCACAAATTCACATAAGCTATAGCCATAAACTTACTTTCATGCTCATTTTACTGAAACTTTGTTCTGATGATACATTGTTGGAATAATGACTAAATTTCAACATGAATTAAGGAGGACACTTTCAGACCATAGCAATAAGGTTCACATCTTTAAAATAAACATACGTAAGTCATTTATTGCATCTCTTTGCCTGTAAGAGTCATTATTTACCGGTGGTCCTTCAGCTGTCTTGGTGTATGTTACAGATTACTTAAGCAAGAAAATAGGAGTAAAAATACTAGAAATCAACTATTTCGCCCCATCCTCTTGCCAATACCAAGAAAGCTTTCAACGATTCATAACATACCTATCCTTGTTTATAACAAAGCCCAGATGCGCTCCATTTAACAAAACATTACAAAACTTACAGAGAACAACCAGGCAGTCACCTTTGTTGGCCAGCATTAATCTAGATTAAGACCATTTCTTACTCAGTTTAGTATAGTCAATCTAGATTCCCACATAAAGTGCTCATTAAGTGTTTGATGAACAAACGGATGACTAGCCTGACTTCACTATGATTCAAATGTGGAGGGAGATACTGCATTTCCAAATATCTCCATAAAAACATATTAGAAGGGCATCATTAATGAGCATTGCTTTCCTAATTAAGATGCTATGAATTTAAAAAATCCTCAGATTTTACACTAGCCCTGCTCTCTCAACTTCGGCATTAGCAGTTTAGGTAGACGAGTCTTTACTAAGAGAGTCTATGGTGAGCATGGTAGGAAGCTAAAGAGCACCCTAGCCTCTGGCCACCAGATGCCTATAGCGTACTCTAGTTGGAAGAAGCAAGTATCTCTGGATATTGCCAATATCCTATGGAAGACTAAAGTACCCCCGGTTGAAAACACTGCACTAAGCAAAACACATTTCTAAACTTGAATCTAGGAAAAAATTTTTGGAGGATATCTTAGACATCAGATAACATCTGTCATGGGCCAAAGTTGATAGTCATCACCTATACCTGTGCTGTAGGGAACGGTTTATACAACGCAGCCTATGAGGGATATATCAGTCAGCACCATCAGATCTTGTGCTTCTCAAGCCTAATAAAATAATTACCAAAACTGAAAGTTAAGTTTTAATATCATTAAAGACAGTATGAAAAAATATTAACATATCAATTATGTCAATACTTCACAAATTTGTACGTATCGTTGGAAAATAAATTTGTTATCTACCTCATGTAACTCAAAATCAATGTTTATCAAATCCATATAAAGTTGGAAATTACAATAATTTAAATTATAGGCTGACTTCAATTTTTCCTTAAAAATCTCTGATTCTTAAAACCATGATATTCTCTAAGTGTAAACCTCTCATCAATTTTTATTTTAAGGTTAAAAAAAAGTTTTCTTTTTAAATTTTAAAAGCGGGACAAAAAAAAAAATCCCACCATTAAACCTTGTAATTCTTCATGGTAATTCTTCAAATATGCCAAGACTCACAGTCCCTCAAAAATTTTCCCTTTCTTTTACTAATCACAACATCAATCATTACTCATACATTATTTTTCCTTGATCATTACTTATTTTAGATTAATCCATTATAGATATTTTCACTCTGTCTACATTCCTTCTTATAAATAATCTCTATTTTATTCAGCTTCCATAAAGGGTGTTAGCATAACCAAGAATGGTAGGGGAGGATCAGCAATGTCTTTCTTTTGATGAACATAGTATAAAGTAGCTAAGCTGATCAATCATCGCAACAAACTGCCCAATAAGGAACAAGGGAAACTTGGCAAAATATCAACACCTCTAAATCCCTATTTGCCATGGTTTGACTACCAAAATGTTTACAAAAATTTCAAAATGTTTAAATCATTTTTCCTCTGAAGTGGACAAAAATATCTTTAATAACAGCAACTATGTCAAATCCAGCCTGTCTTCTATTTCTCCGAATAAAGTTTTATTGCAACATAGACATGGTTATTTGTTTATGTATTGTCTGCGACCGCCTTCTGCTGTTGTGACTGCAACACAGGCCTCAAAATCTAAAATGTTTATCTCTGGCCCTTTACAAAAAAGATTCCTTGACCCCTGCTGCAGAACATCTAAGTGAGCATCAGATAGAGAACAGGCAGATGGAATGTGATCAATGCGATCTCACAGGCAGGGATACAGAACACTTCCAGGTACTTAAATTTGAATCACTGCTTTTAGAAAGCATCAATGGACAGAACTTTGTTCAGAGTTCCTTTTTTTTTTCTCCCAATACCTGGAAACTTATTCTTAAGTTTCTTATAAACACTGAAAGCTATAAAAACAACAATGACGGCTGCAACCAAAAAAAAAAAAAAAAAAGGGCCAGGGGTTGTGGTGGGCACCTGTAGTCCCAGCTACTTGGGAGGCAGAGGCAACAGACTCGCTTGAGCCCAGGAAATGGAGGTTGCTGTGAAATGTGATGCCATAGCACTCTATCCAGGGTGACAGCTCGAGGCTCTGTCTCCAAAAAAAAATTTAGGCTTTGATCAAGATCACTGGTTCCCAACCTTATAAGACCCAAAGACTCATTTTTAAATAAAGATTTTTCTTGCCTCCTTACTACTGTGAAATGAAAGTCATAACTACTGTAAATTACTCAAGCTCTTATCTCAACAAAATCAATATAATGTCTTATCTGTAATTTTTAATAAAATATCATATTTGAATATGTTAAGTGTTCAGCATGACTACACTAAAAAAAGAATGATGAAGTCAGATACTTGCAAATATATGTAGAATCACCAAAAAAAAAAAAAAAAAGAAAAGTATAGATTGGTATAATTGATATTCAGATATTAACTGAAGAAATGTTTTGAAATGGCGAGCAACCTTTGGTAAAGTTCAGAACAAAATATGAGATATAATTTTTCTTCATGTTAACATTTTGTTGGATTGGGGGAAAAAGGTAATGTATATTGAAGTATTCAAAAATACTTTGTTCAATATGTAATACAATGTTAGACCTTTGGCTCAAATAATAGAAGCATATTATTATACTGGAGTACCCAGGGCTTCTGTTTTTAGGTTATGGCCATTCTTCTCTAGTCTTCAGAGATATCATTATTATAATAATTAGTAAGAATAAGGCAAAAACCATAGCAATGAAGAACATGGAATGTGATTATCAGTGGATATAATTTTTGCACAGGTTTTTGGACAACAAAAAGGTACAAGAGAATGAATAACAGAATAGGGACAACTTTAACCTGGGAGAGCCATAGAGAGCTACAAATGAAAAAGTAACTGGGCTCCCTGTTACCTGAATTACTTTAAAGTTTAGGAAGTGTATCTGATAACTGGACTTAGAAATGCTAAGGGACAGGAAGGGCAAGAAGGAAATACTAGATGAAATGTTTGACAATCAATAGAATCAAAACCCCGCCTACCTGCTTGGCCATCACATTCATCTTGCCTGCAATTCAGCAATACAGCACAATCTCACACACAAAAAAGTGAAGAAGGGTTTGCTAATGAGCTTAGCACTCCTCCTCTCTGGCTGGAAGGATTGTGGAGACTTTAGAATTATGGATAGCGATCTGACCTGCACTTGAATTGAGGTTTACCCATTGACAAGCTCTGTCCAGATATATTAGACATCAGGGTCTTTCCAGTTTTAGATGGCAATCAAGAATCACCAAATAGTTGCGGAATGTTTGCAGCATGAAAGGAGTGACCAAATTTAGAATTACAAGGTGCTGGGAGAAACAGATAATTCAGGGAAGAGGATTTTTTTTCAGAAATAAATCTCAGGTTCAAATCTTCAGAGAATAGTTGGGTTATACCATTCATACGACAACTATAAATTAGCTTCGTAGTAGGGCTGAGTACATCGGATACTTTTTCTTCCATTGTTGAGATACTTTGCTAAGAAGAATATGTTCCAGCTCCATCCATGTAAACATGAAAGAGGTAAAGTCTCCATCTTTCTTTAAGGCTGCATAATATTCCATGGTATACAATATAGGGAAAGGGGCAAGGGTAGAGAGGGGAGAGGGGAGGGTTGGGGCGGAGGGAGGGTAATTGGTGGGGCCACACCTACGGTGCATCTTAGAAGGGTACAGGCGAACCTTGCTAAATGCAGAATACAAATGTCTTCACATAATAAAGGAGAAATTGCCAGGAAGGCTATGTTAATCAGTTTGATGAAAACAGTTAAGATTGTATATGAAACCAGCACATTGTACCCCTTGATTGCACTACTGTACACAGCTATGATTTAAAGATAAAGATAATTTTAAAAAGTTATGATTTAATAAAAA
>CAUYRH010109745.1:0-19588 GCA_963574655.1 Perodicticus potto
AGCAGAGTCATGACAGGGAGACCATCAAAACACCCAACAGCTACCACGCTATGTAGAATATAGTCAGAGTCACTAGAGGGCAGCACCTGCTCCCCCAATACTACTCCAGCAACGTCTCAGCACTGGCAGGTGCTTTCAAAGGTCAGCTGCTCAAGCAGCTCTCAATGCTGGCCTTACATCAGAATCACTGGGAGGCTTGTTAAAAACAAGATCGGCTCGCCTGTAGCTCAAGTGGCGAAGGCGCCAGCCACGTACAACAGAGCTGGCGGGTTCAAATCCAGCCCGGGCCTGCCAAAACAACAATGACAACTACAACAAAAAAATAGCCGGCATTGTGGCGGGTGCCTGTAGTCCCAGCTACTTGGGAAGCTGAGGCAAGGGAATCGCTTAAGCCCAGGAGTTGGTGGTTGGTGTTAGCTGTGATGCCACGGCAATCTACCCAGGGTGAAATCTTGAGGCTCTGTCTAAAAAAAAAAACAACAACATAATTTTCAAGACCCAGCATAAAATGATAACATAGGCTCCTTGTACAGTACGGGGAAAATGCCATTAAGGTACTAAAATACAAAGCATTTCCCTTTGTACTGAGCTCACCTTCTCTCACTCTCTCTTCTTTTTCCTCTCTCAATCTCTCTTCCTGCCTCTCTCTCTTTTGCTCTCTCCCTCTTCCCCCTGTGTTTATTTGCTCTTTAATGTTGGTCTAAATAAAGAAAAATAAAAATTTTAATTAATTAGCATGAATTTTACTGTTCATATTGCATAATACCAGTTTTACATGCAAGTATCAGAGTACTTACCTTTCATGCAGAATCACCATTATACAAGTCATATTCTATAGCTCATTTATTCTTACCAAAACAGCGGAAACACTTTATAAACCTAAGTCAATTATATTATTTTATTGTTTTTATTTAGTCATCGATACATAGATCATGAATACGTTTATGCCTTTCTTGGGATTCAATGTGTTGACTATTTGTACAAATTACAGTGTTTACATCCTACTAATTAATACAGCTTAAAATCAATTATTTTAATTTTACTTCTTAATCCAATACATCTACCATCTACCATCACTCTGTAGAAGTCAGTGGCTTAATATGCTCTTTTACTCACTCTGAGTCTTGCTGAGCTTTCATACATCATGGCTACACCAGAATTCTGGCTCCTGGGGCACTGTAAATGCTCTATGTGAATGGCAGACATACATATTACACATATCTCCTCTGCTTGTGCACGAACTCCAGTATCTCATTGGATCCCTTACAATTTTATCCCTTCAAGGATAAAATTAGACTCTACACACAAAAGTTTTATTCTATTTCAGAAGTTATGGGCAACTGGGAACTTAGTCAGGGACACTGTAGGGATGTCCCACACAACCAGGTTAAGAAACTTCATCCTGGATTCTGCCCAAACCACAGATGATAGCTCAAAGATGAGGGTCCTCACCAAGACCAGAGTCCTCCTTATTCTGAGAAGTTACAGCAAAGGCCACTTGTTGTTACCCTCAGGTATGTATACTCAAATAGCATGCAAGTTGAATGGCTTATTTGGAATTAGACAGACTTGCAGGTGAATCTTAGTTTTACCCCTTTTTCTGTGACCTTGGGGACATTTTTTTCTCCTTTATCCATTTCAGGTTTTTAAATTCTATTAAATGGAGCTGGTAGTAGTGCAAACATCATAGGTTACTTGTAGGATTAAAGGGGATTTAGTAAACTAAGAGTTTAGCATTGTGTTTGTCACAAATTGGTGGCTATAATGGAAGAAAAATTATGACAAAACACAAACCTAGGCTTGGCGCCTGTGGCTCAACGGGCTAAGGGGCCAGTCATGTACACCTGAGCTGGCGGGTTTGAATCCAGCCCTGGCCTGCCAAACAACAATGATGGCTGCAACCAAAAAATGGCTGGGCATTGTGGCGGGTGCCTGTAGTCCCAGCTACTTGGGAGGCGGAGGCAGGAGACTCGCTTGAGCCCAGGAATTGGAGGTTGCTGTGAGCTGTGATGTCACAGCACTCTATCCAGGGCGACAGCTTGAGGCTCTGTCTCAAAAAAAAAAAAAGGAGGAAAAACTATAAAGATCCAGGAAAAGGTACTTATTGATTATCTATAATGTTTAAAATATGTATCCAAAGAAACTAAGCTTCAGGGTGTATTTGGGTCAAAAACAGGCCAAAGTCCCTTCTTTACTCTAAAATAGCTTCTGGGAGGAAAACAGACTCAATCAATGGCTTTTTCTTCAGTAGGAGCTTTTCAATATATGTAAAGAACGCAACAAAAAAAAATGTGCAAATGAAAACCCACTATGCTCACAACACTGGAGATCTAATTTACAACTAAAGGAAGAATCACTCAGACATAAATCTTATGAGCTCCGCTATTTCTGACCCAAAATGTGATTAATAACTTCCAGCGATTCTCTCAAGCTAAAGGTTAAAGGTTACTCAACAGAAACGTAAAGACAGTTCAAGTTAGCAAGAGGAAGTTTATCATTTGTTATCTAAAACAGGGCATAATTAAATTTAGTCTTAATGAGACTTGGCTCTAGGTCTAGTTTTTTGCTTCTCCGCTCTAAGAAAGGCCATTTGTGGCAGATCATTTGTACCAATGAAGGATGTGTGTGTCTGGAGACAGCTTCCACTCTGAAGGTTCCTCTTACTTTTCTTTCTTCACTAAGGCTGGGCAGAAAGGAAACTTGGATAATTTCTCTCATATCTAATAAATGAGAGATTTATTTTCTAATTCTACACCTACATTACTTCATGTAACCTTTTTGATAATTCAAGAAGTTTCTAGGCTGGTCCAAAGGTAGTGAGTTATCACAGCTGATTGTTCACAGTCCATTACAGATTGAACTCCTTGTATTATTTGCCTCTTTTTTTTGTAGTCAAGGACATTAAGACTCAAAAGCATAAAGAGTTTTGTGTAAGGTCAGACTGTTAATAAAGGTTCGAGCCCAAACCAACCCTATTGAATCTGTTTCTATGACCTCTGCGAGTTCTCCCATCATTCTGCTTCCAAATTTACCAGGAACTGATCCAATACCTTGAGAAACACAAGCTAGCACTTTTCACCTTCTTTTTTATTTTTTTCTTATTTCTTTGAGACAGAGTCTCATTCTGTACTGCAGGCTAGAGTGGTGTGACATCAGCTTAGTTCACAGCAACCTCAAAGTCCTGGGTTCCAGTGACCTCCTGCCGTGGCCCCCTGAGTAGCTGGGACTACTGACACCTGCTATGAAGCCTTTATTAGGTAACCTCCCAAGAGAAACTACTTCCAGCAGGTTAAGAGGTAATAGAGTTGCTTAGGCAATTGGGGTTTTCATATGGCAGAGTGTATTGAAAGTCCAACTTTATTTTGAAATAATTTTAAATATACAGAAAAGTTGCAAAAAACAGTACAGAGAGTTACGAAAATATACCTTTCGCTGACTTTCCCTTAAGGTTCACATCTTATGTAACCACAGTATAATTTTCAAAACCAGGAAATTAACATTGCTATAATAGTATTAACTAAACTGCAGACCTTATTTGAATTGCCCAAGCTAGACTGCAGTGATTTCTTTATAGCTCACTGAACTCTGAAACTTCTGGGAGCAAGTGATTCTCTTCCTGCTTCGGCCTCCCAAGAAGCCGGTACTACAGACATTGCTACCATACCAGGCTAATTTTTTTAATTTTTATTTTTGTGTAAAGACAATGTCTTGCTATGAATTCCTGGCCTCAAGTGATCTTCCTGCCTCTGTCTCCTGAAAGTGCTGGGATTTCCGGCGTGAGCCACTGCACCCAGCCTTATTTGACATTTTTCCAGGTTTCCACTAATGTCCTTTTTTTCAGGTCCAGGGTTCAATCAGCATCCCATATTATACTTGGTTTTCATTTCTTCTTAGTCGTCTCCAATCTGTGACAGTTTCTCAATTTTTCTTCATCTTTCATGACCTGAAAACTTTTGAAGGTTATGGGTCCCACTTCAAGTTAGCATTGTCTTATATTTTCTCATGATTAAATCACAATAAAGCATTTGGGGTACAAATGCCACAGAATGGTACACCCTGCTCAGTGCTTCCTATCAGGGGGTGTTCGTGATATGTCTTATTACTGGTGATATTCACCCTGATACTGGGAAAGGTGGTGGCTGCTGCATTTCCCTTGGAAATTAATCAATATCTTGTGGAGGAATACTATGAGACTACGCAAATGTCCTGTTTCTCATCAAATTTTAGCAGCCATCAATGGATCTTACCTACCTACAGCACTTATTACAGTAGTGCTTGCTTAACGGTCACTTTCTTTCTTTCTTTCTTTTTTTTTTTTTTGAGTCAGAGTCTCAAGCTGTTGCCCTGGGTAGAGTGCCATGGCACCATAGCTCACCAACCTCCAACTCGGGCTCAAGTGATCCTCTTGCCTCAGTTGTTTCTATTTTTAGTAGAGACGAGGTCTCGTTTTTGCTTAGGCTGTTCTCAAACTTGTGAGCTCAAGCAATCCACCTGCCTTGGCCTCCCACAGTGCTAGGATTACAGCGTGAGCCACTGCACCTGGCCAATGGTGACTTTCTTTTTTGAATTTAATTTTATTTTAGCAACTGGGTGTCACTTGGTTGACCAGGTTGCAGTGCAGTGACATGATCCTAGCGGACTATGGCCTTGAACTCTGGGCTCAAGCGATTGATCCTCCTGTCTTAGTCTCCTGATCAGCTGGGACTATAGCTGTCCACCACCTCACTCAGCCAATTACTAGCGACTTTCTTTTTTTTTTTTGAGACAGAGCCTCAAGCTATCACCCTGGGTAAGTGCCATGGCATCATAGCTGACAGCAACCTCTAACTCCTAGGCTTAAGTGATTCTCTTGCCTCCGCCTCCCAAGTAGCTGGGACCAAAGGTGCCCCCCACAACACCCGGCTATTTTTTGGTTGTGGCTGTCATTGTTGTTTGGCAGGCCCAGGCTGGATTCAAACACCACTCAGCTCAGGTGTTTGTGGCTGGCGCCTTAGCAGCTGGAGCCACAGGCGCCGAGCCTACTAGTGACTTTCTATTTTCCTCATTCCTTTTACATAAGTAGTTGGAATTCTTTGAGTCATCTCTTTTCTGCCATTTATTTATTCAATTATGTAATGTCAGCATGGACTCATGAACATTTAACTTTCCGAGAGTTATAATGAAATACCATCATTCTTTCTTGTATTGCTCAAATTAGTACTGCTTTGGCCATGAGTTGTCTTCTGTGCCCTTTTAACACACCTCTGTTATTTTTTGGAACAATTTCTTACTTGAATTTTGTGGTTTGTCAATTTTTAGCACATGCTCTTCAGTGTCTTTTAAGTCCCTTAAGTCCTTAAGTCCCATCTGTCTTCACCAACAACCTGGCTTACCAAGAGCGAGAACCTGGCTTACCTGCACGAGAACACCTCCACTGCACGGGTGTCAGAAGCATCATGTTCCCTGCACCCACCTCCTGCAGTTCTGATTTAGCAGGTATGATGTGGGCCTATATCTAGATTTTGTAAAACAAAAGCCAATAACCAGTCAGTTAAATAAATGCCTTAAAAATCGTTGTTGTGATATATAACCAATCACATACATTGTTTTATTACTGCATGATCAGACTAATTTTATTCAGTCAGTTAGCCAACAAACATATATTCTGCCAGACAGTGAGATTCTAAAGCTTAGCTGTGTCTAGAAATCACTGTCTTCCTCACAGGTGGTGGGAACACATCCTCGTGGGCCTGTGACTGTGCTGCTCAAGTTTGATCCGCAGACCAGCAGCATCGGCCTCAACTGGGAGCGTGTTAGAAGTGGAAGTTCCCGGGCCTCTCTCTGAGTGAAGAAAGCAGAATCTGTGGGGTGGGAGCCTAGGAATTGGCATTGTAATGAGTTCAGGGGATACTTATGTGTGTTGAAGTGTGAGAAACGCGGCAAATATAGTATATATGTATATATATTTTAGAGACAGAATCTTACTTTGTCACCCTTGGTAGAGTGCCGTGGCATCACACAGCTCACAGCAACCTCCAACTCCTGGGCTTAGGCAATTCTCTTGCCTCAGCCTCCCAAGTAGCTGGGACTACAGGCGCCCGCCACAACGCCCGGCTATTCTTTTGTTGCAGTTTGGTTGGGGCTGGGTTTGAACCCGCCACCCTTAGTATATGGGGCTGGCGCCCTGCCCACTGAGCCACAGGTGCTGCCCAAATATATTATATTGTAGTTCTTAAAAATCACAGGCAGGCTAAACACTGAAGCCCTCTAGTCTAAACTCTACCAGAAGTAACTGCTCCAAGCTGACTGTTTTTTCGGTTTCCTTGAATGTATTTATTTAAAGATGCCCAGGATTCAACATTCTGTTTCTCAGATATCATCCAAACTGTTCCACACAGATCACTCGGTGCTTCTACTCAGCTGTCAAATTAGAGGGGAAAAGCAGATTCTTGTTTGCAAAGAATGATACACTATTTCAACACAGAGCTCCATTTCCTTTTTCTTTTGATTTCTTATGTCCTTTTCACAGAGGAAACAATGTCCCAAAAAACAACCAAAAAAGTGTATATGTTAATTAAGTTGTCATGTAATTTAAATTCTTTTCGTATAATGAAACTCTCTCTCCAGCAGACATATATAAGAAATCTTCTGTTGTGTCTTAATTTATCAATTTTGAACATTACCATCTATCCATGACAAACCAAATCACAATAATCCAATTGGGGCAATACACACTATGCAATTATGGGGCTTTATTTGATATTTTCAAAGGTACTATTTGCTTCATAGTTAAAAGTACGAGCATAGAAAGAAAAGATAGGAATGGGTGTTTTGGCCAAGCTCACCCATAATGACCTGACTCAATCAACCAGTCAGTTAAATGCCTTAAAAATCACTGTTTTGAGCAAGATACGACCAATCACATACATTGTTTTATTACTGCATGATCAGACTAATTTATTCCGTCAGTTAGCCAACAAACATGTATTCTGCCAGACAGCGTGCTGAATCCAGGGGAACTGGACAAGTAAGAGTCTGATACAGATGGAGAAGGTTGCAGTGACCTCTGCTCCAGTCTTGCTGGCTGTAATGACAACCCCTCCGTCCGTCCTGCCCTCTAGGCAGGGTCTAAATCATTCTGTACTACAGTGCCATCTGCACAATCTTCTTCTAGTCCTGGAGTCATGCTGTGTCTAAAATAGACGTAGACACGTTTTTTTCTGTCTGCACGTATCTATGTCTTGATAGAGCTCAGTAAACAATCAAAACTATTTAATGATTTTAGTTCTTATTTTGTGCTGCCTACAATGCTCAGCTTTTTACATGTTTAGCTGATGTCATCCGTGTTGTGCTGGTAAACCACTCTCTGGGGGAAGAGGCCTGATTTGTAGCGTTTGCTATTTTCTGAGGTGTAAATGTTCCTACCAGGCCTAATTTCAAGCTGCCTAGTGGTTTGACAACAGGCTTATAAAATCCAGGAATTGTAACAGTTGAGTCTGCCCGTGACGTGAGCTGGCTCTAGGGCACCACTGAATGGAACACTCACAACAAACCCAGGTACAAGCCTCAGTGCCTTTGCTGTCAAATTGTCATCTCCATTTTACAGGTAAGAAAACCAAGGGCATAAAGAAAAGTAATTTGTTTAGGGTCAGACAGCAAATGGTGAAGTTAGGATGTAAACCTGGGCTCCGTGAGGCTAAAACTCACATCGCGTCACACTGACTGGCTGTGTACTCCATAAGGCACACTAGGGGTGAAGAGTGAATGGAATTAGCATCTGACTCTTCCCAGGTATGAACCAAAGCCATCCTTCACTCCGGAACATGAAGCCATTGCTCCCTTGGCTGTGAGACCCAAAGCCTCTTGCTTCTTGGGTTCGAGTTGTATGTATCCCATGACTGAGAGCTGAATCTATTCTTAGAAAAGTTTGCTTTTCACTTGTGACTTCACTTATTATCCATACAGGCAAACATTTTCCATGAGAACTGATAATAATAACAGCTATCCATTATTGGATATTTGTAATAAGCCAGGCACTCTACGCTCTACCTGTTCCATTTCATTTTATCCTCATAACCACCTTCTAAAACAGGCACTGCTATTATTTCCATCATACATGCAGGATACTAAGGCACAGAGGACGTTGAATAAATTGGCCCATGTCACACAACTAATGACTACCCCTCCAGGATTTAAATCTCAGGCACGTTTCTAGGGCCTGAACTCTTAACTACAGGCTATTCTATTCAGTCTCAGAGCCCTGCAGACCCAGGGGCCAGCAGATTTTATGCCCCAGGAGCCCAGCTCCTTGTTAACTCCTTTAACATTTTCAAAGTCTCTCTTCCTATCTTGTCCATGTCACCTCACCTTGTCTTACCTACAGCAGGTGTGTACTGTGTACAGAGTAGCTGACGCCTCTTCATTACCACAGGGCTGCTCTCCTGGTCTGCCCTGCTATAAACCTGTCACACTATTTGATATTAACCTTTGTTCACAGATGGCACTCATGAAACTCAACAATGGGAACTGAAGGTTCAAGTTTCCCATAAAGGGGGCAGGCAGACCTGAGCCGCTGTGGGTGGCTAGCCCACCCAAACATTTTTGTGTCCTGGGGCAAGAATGCTAATGGAGGCCCAGGTACCATTTATCTAAATACTCAGCATTATAAATCAAGCTAGTAAACCGTTACACAAAATATATTCTGTTCTTCATAATGCCTTAGGGGCCAGCCTTGAATTTAGAATTATTAAACTCCTCAGAGTTTCTCCTAGGGGATTAGGAAGAGCTGGCCCCTGGCCAAAGGCTTGTCCCATTTTCTTCCCACCCCATCTCTGTTCTTGCACACATGAATGTGGAAACCAGCATACATATCCAAGCCAGGTCTCCCTGCCAGCAAATAGCTGCCCCCAACCACCACTTGAGTCTAGGGAACTGTGGCCTGTCCCCAGGAAGAGAGAGTGAAGGAGGAGGGCTGCCTAGGACTTGGATCTGAACTCATGGTGTTTGAGCAGGAAATTCCAGGACTTGGGGGCTAGAGGGATCCCCTGAGGCTGGAAAAGGGCCCAGGCACAGCCCTGCAAATTGCAAGTTCAGGCCCAAGGCCTCTCTCACACAGATCTAGGGCTGGTACTGCTGGTCAGAGCCCTGCGTCTGCCCTTCCTGAAATACAGCTTTGAACCTGTGGGCATTAATTGTGGATAACTCAAGTATCTAACAAATGGAAAAAAGGAGGTGAGGTTGTAATCTAATATTTATAAAACATCCATTATTATGGGACGAAAGCTTCATGTCAATGGCTAAAAGTCAATGTTTCAGTACCTGATTTCAATACGACCAGTGTGAAACTTAATGTAATGCTGTTAGGCTCATGGCTTATGGCAAACATACAATATTCCAAAAAGAACTACATTTTATTTATTTATTTATTTATTTATTTATTTATTTATTTATTTTGTAGAGACAGTCTCATTGCCCTCGGTAGAGTGCCGTGGCGTCACAGCTCACAGCAACCTCCAGCTCCTGGGCTTAGGCGATTCTCTCGCCTCAGCCTCCCGAGTAGCTGGGACCACAGGCGCCCACCACAACGTCCGGCTATTTTTCTGTTTTGCTGTTCGGTGAGGCCGGGTTTGAACATGCCACCTTCGGTATATGGGGCCGGTGCCCTTCTCGATGAGCCACGGGCGCCGCCCAAGAACTACATTTTAATTGAAAGGGACATTGCACCAAGCTTTCCTACATATAATTTGAGTGGCTTTGTGTTACCTTCTTCCTAACTCCTCTTTTATAATAATTTTCATTATTCAAATAATTTTGCATATTCAAAAGAGGAGTTTGGAAGGAGGTAACACAAAGCCACTCAGATTATATGTGAAAGCAGATTATCTCCTCAGATTAAAGGTTTGATGCCTAAATCTTGGCAGAAGCAGAAGAAGAAGAAGAAAAAGAAGCAGCAGCAGCAGCAGTAGTAGCAAGTACCTTGGCAAGGACATGGTGCTGGAGGTAGGGAGTCCCAGAGTACGGATACACCTGAGGATGGAACCAGCCACTGTGTCAGGAGGTCTCAGTGAAGCACCCAAGGTCTCAGGCCCAGCGTATTCTCTTGTTGAAAGGCAATAGTGCTGGGTCCCATTCTGAGTTTCTGATTCAGCAGGTCTAGGGTAGGGTCTGAGATTTTGCCTGTTGACAAGTTCCCAGGAAATGCTGGGGCTACTGCTAGTCTGGGGACTCCACTTTGCAAGCTTCTGCTTTAGGGTTTCCCAGACTCTCCTACACTATACTCACAGCACAGCTTCTAACCACACCGGCTTCACCTCCCCTACCTCACTACGTACTTGAGAGCCCATCCTCACACCCAGTACCCACAAGATTCAACACAATAATGTAAGCAATTTGCACACACCCCCCAAAAGCTCTAAGATAAACAATCAACCCAAATGTATTTCATACACGAATGGATCAACAAACTGTGGTATATGTGTACCATGGAATACTATTCAGCCATTTAAAAAAGGAGACTTTATGTCTTTCATATTAACCTGGATGGATTTGAAGCACATTGCCCTTAGTCAAGTATCACAAGAATGGAAAAGCAAGTATCCAATGTATGTAATATTATTAATATGAAACCAATAGATAAACAACTACATCCCCACATGAGAGAAAAACACAATCAAATTCAAGTCAGAAGAAGGGGGGGATAAAGGAAAAAGGAGAGGGGAGGAGTGTTGGGGGTGGGCAAGCTCTTATTTGATGGGCACAAAGTAAGAATATACAGCCACCCCTTGGGTGAAGGGTCAACTACAACTTGAACTATGCCTAAGAAACGCCATGTAACCTAGTCATTTGTACCCTCACATTAATCTGAAATTTAATAAAAAAGAAAAAGCACCTACGGTGTTCTAAGGTAATAGTAAATCCTAAAAGTCTTAATGATAATAACATCTGACTTATTTTTTTATTTTAGATTAACACGAGGGTACAAATAATTAGGTTACATTGCTACTATTTGCTAAGCAGAGTCCAAGTTGAGCTCTTCACCTAGCAGGTGTGCCAAATACCCTCACCTTATGCTTGTTAGGTAAGAGCACACTAATCTCCCTCCCTTTTTCCACTCCCAGCTGGATTTCGATTATGTTTTTCTCTAGTGTGGGCGTGTAGTTGTTCGTGTGCTGGTTTGGTATTAGTATAGGACACATTGAATACTTGCTTTTCCATTCTTGTGATACTTTACCAAAGAGAATGTGCTTCAACCTGATCCAGGTTAATATGAATGATGTAAAGTCTCCATCTTTTTACGGCTGAATCATATTCCATGGTATACATATACCACAGTTTATTAATTTGTTCATGTGTTGATTCCGCATATTGGTGATTGTGAATTGGGCTGCAATAAACATTCTAGTCCAAATATCTTTATGGCAAAATAATTTTTTCTTCTACTGGGTAGATACCAAGGGACCAGGGTCAAATGCAAGTTCACTTTTAGCTCTTTAAGGATTCTCCATACTTACTTCCACAGAGGTTGTATTAGTTTGCAATATGACCAGCCGTATAAATGCATTCCCTTCTCTCCATATCCACACCAGCATCTGCAGCTTGGGGACTTTGTGGTACGGGCTGTTCTCACTGGGGTTAGGTGATATCTCAAGGTAGTTTTGGTTTGCATTTTTCTGATTATTAAGGACGAACATTTTTTCACTTATTTGTTGGCTATTTGTCTTCTTCAGAGAAGGTTCTATTCATGTCTCTTGCCCAGTGATAGATGGGATTGTTTGCTCTTTTTTTGTTGATTAGTTTGAATTCCTGTAGATTCTGGTTATCAGCCCTTTGTCAGATCCATAACATATCTTTTCCCATTCTCAAGGTTGTTTGTTTGCTTTAACATCCTGCTTCTTATCTTTTTGCTACCATCAGACAAAGAAGACGGAAGATGCTCATTCTTGGAGATGCTTCATGGGAATTCAATCTCTGAAAATAAGGACTTTTACAAATAGCCTGAACAACTCAAATGACTGTAACTTTTCTTTTGGATAACTTGTGATGTTATCTAAACCCTTTCTGTCTCTACTTTTGGCATATTATCACCTCTAACAGAAACAGGTTACCTCCCCATGTAAAAGACTAGTGCCTCACCTGCCTGTGGGCAGAAGGCCACACGCTACAAGCACATCCCCATGTGACTGAAGTAAAACACTCCAACAAACCAAGGGAGCAAAGAAAGAAATGTTAACTGTTAAATTTCTAAAGGATTGTTTAGCCCTGGAAACACACTATCAATCAAACCTTACATGTTGTGCATTTTTATTTCTTTGATTTTTTCCTCCCAGTTAGCATTTATGGCTTCAGTGCAGGCATTTGCCTTTGCTGACCACATCTGCCCGCGGGCAGGCTGAGTTTTAGTTGGGGTATGACTCGGCAAGACAGGGAGGCAGGCCCAAGGTGAGACAGAGTGTACAAACTCACGTCAACCCTAAATATGAATAAATCTGAGACATCTTTTCCATTAGTCTCAATTTCTGAACATTGTGCACTTGTAGAAACACAAGGGAGTTTTGGGCTAGGTCCATTTGCTCATCACACAAAGACCCAACTATTGAGACAGCTAGGATTACGGAGGAAGAAGGAATTTTTAATACTACAGACGTCCCAAGAAGCTGCCTCAAATCTGTCTCTCCAATTAACAGAAATGTAGGGCTTTTAAAGGAAGGGCTTTCCACGTGCCTTGGAGCAGGTGAAGGAGGATGGTGAGGGCTGGTCTGGAAGTTTGTCTTGGCGCCTTCAAAATCTTTTTTTTTTGAGACAGAGTCTCACTTTTGTCACCCTCAGTAGAGTGCCGGTTGTCATAGCTCACAGCAACCTCCAACTCTTGGGCTCAAGCAATCCTCTTGCCTCAGTTTTTCTATTTTTTTTTTAGTAGAGATCTGGCATGTGAGTTAGGTAGAAGTATAAGAAAGAGGACAAGGGGAATAAGAAGTCTTACACTACAGCATATTAAAGTTCACGGTTTAAAAGTTTTTGTGGACTGAGTTGAGTCTGGAGTCTATGATGGGCTAGGCTTCTAGGGAATCTACTTTGGGTGGAAGCAGGCTCTGGGAGGTCTGGGGGTTACCAGAACCTGGAGAGTTGAATCTAGGACAGGATCTGTAGAAGCTCAACAGTAGTTATAAAAAACCAGTAAGAATTAGAAGGATTTCTTTAAGGTTGATGTGGGCTTAGTCTGTCCTGGGAGACTTTGAGTGAAGTTTAGTTCTTAGGGTCTCAGTGTCGTGGTCTCTTTTTTCTCTGGCTCAGTGGGTAGGGCGCTGGCCCCATATACCGAAGGTGGCGGGTTCAAACCCAGCCCCGGAGGAACTGCAACCAAAAACTAGCTGGGCGTTGTGGTGGGCGCCTGTAGACCCTGCTACTTGGGAGGCGGAGGCAAGAGAATCGCTTGAGCCCAGGAGTTGGAGGTTGCTGTGAGCTGTGATGCCACAGCCCTCTACCCAGGGTGACGGCTTGAGGCTCTGTCTCAAAAAAAAAAAAAAAAAGAAAAAGAAGAAGTTGGGAAGAGGCTTGGCGCCTGTGGCTCAAGGGGCTAAGGCGCCAGCCACGTACACCTGAGCTGGCAGGTTCGAATCCAGTCCAGGCCCGCCAAATAACAATGACGGCTGCAACCAAAAATGGCCGGGCGTTGTGGCGGGCGCCTGTAGTCCCAGCTACTTGGGAGGTGGAGGCAGGAGACTCGCTCGAGCCCAGGAATTGGAGGTTGCTGTGAGCTGTGATGCCACTGCAGTCTCTCCAGGGTGACAGCTTGAATTCTGTCTCAAAAAAAAAAAAGTTGGGAAGAGAGTTTGTAGGGGGAAGGTGGGGATGGAAAATTGAGGAGAAAGACAAGGAAACTAGATATTTACTAGTTTTATCCCTTGAAATCAGCTCTTCGAACTTAACAGGCCTCTTTTGCTGTAATCTGTAGGCCTAGAGAGGTGAATAAGGCCAGGCAGGATTCAACAGTTTCCAAACCTGGAGATAGCAGATAAATTTTGTTATTCACTCAATATTTATAATGGTTTTGGAAAGCAGAACAAGAGAATTAGTAATGTTTTAAATAAAATCATAAAAGAATGTTTTAGCTCTTTCTATGATATTTTTGAAAGAAGTAAATTTTGAACCATAGCTAATTATAAACTGTTGTTTAAGAAGACTCAAAATAAAATAGTCTATGGATAGTAAAAATTTCACAACAGTCACGATTACAGATGGGAAGGAGACTTAGTTATTCTTATCTACAACATTACAAACTGAACTAGGAATTCTGGGTAACTTATGGTCTGGAGTGGGAAGGAGAATCACTGTTTACCCTTTAGCTACAATTTATTTTTCTTCTATTTGCACTTTTAATTTTGGTTGGAGTTAGTTAACCTTCCCTAGTAAATCTTATTTGTACTCACAGGATTTTAGTTTATGGAGGGGACTGAGTGATGACACGAAGAGACCAATGTTATTGAAAGAATTTATTACTTTCACTTCCCAAGAGAAGGGGCCGTGCCATACCTTGCAGGGCTGCAAGAAAACACCAGTTGTACTCAGGAGGCAGAAAGAAGCAAGGAGAGAGCCTAGGTCACAGCTTTCAGTAGGGTTTGCACAGGAAAAGCAAGACAGGACAGGGCAAACAGTTTAGGATTGGTGGTCTGAATAATTCTGGCAGGCTCTGGACTTTAGGGGTGGTCTCTAGTTGTCTGGTACCTGGTCCTGAGGGATTGGACGGGGGAGTATTGGCTGGTGTGTGAGAGTTATATAAGGAGAGTGGGTGCCTTGCATATAAAAAAATGTTAAAAATAAGAAAATATGGCTCATATAATTGACCCTATGATTAATAGATGACAAATGGACAATTACAGAATCTGTGAAAGTCCATTTAGAACAAGATGACAGAAATGGTATAATTTTTGTATAATTAAATATTATAAAATATGTAGTTTTGTGAATTCTATGCTGTTGCAATAGAAATGAATATAGTATAAACATTCACATAAATACCAGATTTACATATTGAATGATGCAGTGATATTGTAGACTTAAGCATATACGATGTGATTTCAATATTTCTCTGAAACAGAATAATGCGAGTCTACATTTGTGAAAGAAAATGTATATGGCGGCACTCATAGCTCAGTAGGTAGGGTACCGGCCACCTATACCAAGGCTGGCCGGCTTGAGCCTGGCCTGGGCCTGCTAAACAACAATGACAACTGCAACCAAAAAATAGCTGGGCATTGTGGCAGGCGCCTGTAGTCCCAGCTAATTGGGAGGCTGAGGCAAGAAAATCGTTTAAGGCCAAGAGTTTGAGGTTGCTGTGAGCTGTAACGCCATGGCACTCTACCAAGGGAAACATAGACTCTGTCTCAAAAGAAAAAAAGAAAGAAAGAAAAGGTATGGAAAATGATTAGGGTATTCTTGCTTTGGGTGGGGAAAAGCATACAAATGCAGAGAGTTTTTTTTTTTAATTAGTTTCCAATGGAAACTATTTTAATGATAAAGAATGCTGACTTTTTTAAAAAAAAAAAGCTGACATTCTGATAAGAGCTCTTGTATGAAATGTAATTACAATGCCTATCTTTCATTACAATGGACTAACACTGTAGTTATTTCATATAAAGAGGGGAAAGACATCTTTAGAAATTCTTTCAATTATATATGGGTTATACTGATTGCACTTATTAGGTGAAGTCCCTCTTATAATTGTTTCTTTGTTTTAGAGACAAAAAATATCTCACTCTGTCACCCTGGGTAGAGTGTCATTGCAACATAGATCACAACAACCTTAAACTTCTGGGCTCCAGTGATCCTCCTGCCTCAGTTTTTCTATTTTTAGTAGAAATGAGGTCTCAATCTTGCTCAGGCTTGTCTCGAAATCCTTAGCTCAAGCAATCCACCTGCCTTGGTCTCCCAGAATGCTAGGATTACAGTTGTGAGCCACTGCATCTAGCCACTATATTTTTCATTTAATGAAGAGGTTTTCTTTACTGAGAAACTAGAAGATGAGGTTAAGGCATTCTTTGTTTGTTTGGGTTTTTTTTGCGGTTTTTGGCCGGGGCTGGGTTTGAACCCGCCACCTCCAGCATATGGGGCTGGCACCCTACTCCTTTGAGCCACACGCACCGCCTGAGGTTAAGGCATTCTTTTCACCTGAACATGAACAAGGA
This sequence comes from Perodicticus potto, assembly GCA_963574655.1. Taxonomy (NCBI): domain Eukaryota; kingdom Metazoa; phylum Chordata; class Mammalia; order Primates; family Lorisidae; genus Perodicticus; species Perodicticus potto. Next base: position 16,161 of record CAUYRH010109745.1, read on the forward strand.
AACATGTCAAAGTTCATTTCAGCAGTGGTTGTAATAAAGAATCAGTGGAAATGTTACCAAATGCAAGTTTGACTGCTCACCACCCAAGACAACAGGAATTACAGCAAAGAAAGAGTTTAATATCACAGGCACCATTCAAGGGAATGAGAGGAAGTTCTCAAATTCATCTCCCCAAGAATTTGGGAGAAAGATCTTTTAAAGATAGTTTGAGAGGCAAAGGGCTAGGCATTTGGATCTGCTAATTGGTGAGGTTTGGGAATGAATCAAAGAGAGTATAGAAATAGTCTTCCGTGCTAAGTCAGTTCTAGGGTGGGGGTTATAAGAGTAGTTGAATCCATTCCTAGGTATGGGCCGCTGGTTTGTGGTGAGTCAGCCATTTCACTGGAATGCAGGGCCTAGAAGATATCTCAAAAACTATCCTTAGGGCAGTGCCTGTGGCTCAAGGAGTAGGGCATGGGCTCATGTACCGGAGGTGGAGGGTTCGAGCCCAGCCCCGGCCAAAACTGAAAAAAACAAAACAAAAAAACCCCTATCCTTAGGTTTCACAAGGGTGATGTTATCTATGAGAGCAATAAAAAAAGCTAAGAATCTTTACGACCATCAGCTCGCTATATGACTCCTGAGTAATAAGCAATTCTAGGAAAGCAAGCTAGGAAACAATGGCTGGTTATGTGTATTTCCCCTACCTCATTTCCCATTGCGGTCCATTATTAATTTTATAAAGGATGATTTCAAAAGCAAAGTACATAGCAGAATTGGAAAAAGTAATAAGCTAGTGTACAGATCTTCCATCACAATTTAAGCCAACAAAGATGCATAGGACCTTATGAGAAAACTTTTAAAAACTCTTTTAGGAAGGGAGACCTAAATAAATGAAAAGATACACCGTATTTGCAGTTAGGATGACTTAATAGGATAGAGGTCACTTCTTCCTGTATTAACCTATAAATTTAATGCAAGGCTTATGCCCATAATCCCAGCACTTTTGGGGGTTAAGACAGGAGGATCATAGGAGGCCAGGGTTTTAAGACCAATCTGAGCAACATAGACAGACTTCATCTCTACAAAGATAAAAATAATTAGCTGGGTGTGGTGGCATGGGCCTGTAGTCCCTACTACTTGGGAGACCAAGGGGGAGGATCACTTGAGCCCAGGAGTTTGAGGCTAAGCTACGGCCATACCACGGCACTCCAGCCTGGGCAACAGAGTGAGACCCTCCCTGACTCTACAAAAAAAAAAAAAAGAAAGAAATTTGTATTATTGGCTCGGTGCCTGTAACTCAGAGGCTAGGGTACCAGTCACATACACCAGAGCTGGCAGGTTCGAATCCAGCCTGGGTCTGCCAAACAACGACAGCTCCAACCAAAAAATAGCTTGGTGTTGTGGTGGGCACCTGTACTCCCAGCTACTTAGGAGGCTGGGACAAGAGAATGGCTTAAGCCCAAGAGTTTGAGGTTCCTGTGAACTGTGATGCCATAGCAGTCTTCCCAGGGCAACACAGTGAGGCTCTGTCTCAAAAGTTTTATCCATAAAGGTTCAAAGACTACATTAACTCTTACTTTAAATAATAATCAGCACAAGTCAGTGACTTGTTATATTTCCATTTCAAAAGTTAATTTCCTAAATCAATCCTCCTGAACTACTCACGAGAGGCATCTTTTAGGGTGGGAGCTAACTTTACAAAACAGTAAGAATGGGAGACAGGAAGTGAAGGTCGTGTAGGACCTAAACCAACCAGACCAGCTGTGTCATGTTGGCCCTAGCCTGCCTGATTCCATCTTGTTTTCACAGGTGTTCTCACTCTTTGCCAAGGGGACCCTAGAAATGCCTAAAAGCTGAGTTGCTGGCCATGAGTAAGGAGGTCAGGCAAGCCTTGACAGGCACCCTTCCCTCCTTGAAGACAGGCTTTGTAACTCGTTAACAGACCTAAGGCTATGAAAGACAAGTTTAAACTACTCCTGCAAGTCATCAATTTACTTAACCGATCACTTGAGTTTTTTGGGTAATGTCTGGTGGCTCGTCTGTGATTAATAGACATTCTTAAGTTAAAACATTCCGACCTTTAAGCTTCATTTCTTTAACAAATTACAAATCAAAGAATCTGTAAACCTACCTGGCTTTGAGATGTCACATCTTTTTAGTCCAAACCAATGTATGCCCTCCAAGTATTAAGATTTTGTTTTTAGATTAATATGAGGGTACAGACGATTAGGTAATGTTGTTTGGGTTTGTTAGGTAGAGTCCAGGTTGCCATATACCCTTACATTGTGCCTATCAGGTGAGAGAGAGCACACCAGTTCTCCTTCCCCTCCCTCCTCCCCCACCTTAATTATGTTTTTCTCTTGTGGGTATTTGTTCATCTACTGGTTTCATATTAATATTACGTACATTGGATACTTGCTTTTCCATTCTTATGATGCTTTACTAAGTAGAACGTTCTCCAAGTCTATCCAGGTTAATACAAAAGACTCCATTTTTTTATGACTGAATAGTAGCCCATGGTATACATATACAACAGTGTGTTAATACATTATGTCGACGGACACTTAGGTGAATTCCACATCTTGGTGATTGTGAATTGAGCTGCAATAAACATTCTAGTAACATATGTCCTTACGGTTAAAAGAATTTTTTTCTTCTGGGTAGACACTTAGTAAAGGGATTGCAGGATCAAATGATAGGTCTACTTTTAGCTCTTTGAGGATTCTCCGGACTTCTTTCCAAAGAGGCTATATTAGTTTACAATACCACCAACCGTGTAAAATTGTTGCCTTTCTCCACTCACTTGCCAGCATCTGAAGCTTAGGGGCTTTGTAAACTGAGCTATTCTCACTGGAGTTAGGTGATATCTCAAGGTGGTTTTGATTTGCAATTCTCTGATAATTAGGGATGATGAGCATTTTTTCACCTGTTTGTTGGCTATTGTCTGTCCTATTTGGAAAAGGTTCTGTTCATATCTTTTGCCCAGTGATAAATGGGATGATTTGTTCTTTTTTTTAATTGAGTAATTGGAGTTCTCTGTAGATTCTGGTTATCAACCCCTTGTCTAATTTGTAACATGCATATATCTTTTCCCATTCTGAAAGTTGTCTGTTTGCTTTAATTGCTGTGTCTTCATTTTTATTTTTTTTATTTTTTATTTTTTTGAGACAGAGCCTCAAGCTGTCACCCTGGGAGTGCAATGACATCACAGCTCACAGCAACCTCCAACTCCTGGGCTCAAAAGATTTTCCTGCCTCCGCCTCCCAAGTAGCTGGGACTATAGACACCCGCCACAACACCTGGCTATTTTTTGGTTGCAGCCGTCATTGTTGTTTGGCGTGCCTGGGCTGGATTCGAACCCACCAGCTCAGGTACATGGCTGGTGCTTTAGCACGTTGAGCCACAGGTGCCGAACCTAAAATAAACATTTTGATACTAACAAAAAT
>CAUYRH010109748.1:0-33292 GCA_963574655.1 Perodicticus potto
TGAAATCTCTCCCTCTACCAGGAGCTTTGGTGTTTTCTGTATTCTTTTCTGTAAATCAATTCTGTCTTACCACGGAGGGGTGGGGGTGGGGGAAATAATGTAATGAAGAATAATAAAATACATATATTTAAAAAAAAAAACACTTCACAAAAAAAAAAATAATAAAGACTCATAACCTTTCCTCTCTCCTCATAGCCTTTATGAGCATTTATAACCTTAGTGTATACCACTTCAAAAACCTAAATAATTCTATTTTTTCTATTCCGTTTTTTTTTTTTTTTTTTGTACCTAGAGAGGTGGTTCTCAAAGTCTGGTGCCTGGCCCAGAAGCATCAGCATCACCTAGGACCTTAGTAGTATAAATTCTCAGGTTTTATCCCAAATCTACTGAAGCAGACACCCTGGGGGTGGGAGCCAGTTATGTGTGTTTTACCATAGGCTTAATGCCAGTATCCTTGCTTCAAAAAAGCTAGGTATACCGGCATCTTAGAGAAGCAATTCTCATCTTAGCCAGTCCACCTACACCAACAGGAGGGAGGGAGACAGGCAGGAAACCCCAGCTTGTGCCTCCACGAAGTAGCATAAAAGGTGTCGTCTGGTCAACCCGTCTGTTAGCTCCATACACCTGATTAAAGGAAACACCTCCAGAAAGGCAACCAGTTCTGAATTTGAGAAGAAGTGATTGTGCGCCATAATCAGTCAATTGCTCGTGTTTGAATAGGAGTATCTGCTACTAACATTTTCAAAGCTGTATTTTCCACAGGTACATTCCAGAGGGCAATAAACCACTTCCACATGTGGGGGCTGATCGCTCAGCGATATATCTTACCTGCCTTTTGTGTCATCACAGATTTCTTTAGAAGTTAAAGTTCACTTCAAAGTCATGCTGAAGCCAAAACTTTTCCAGGTGCAAGGATTTGTCTTCAGAGATGCTGGTGATCACAGCCAGGCAAAACTGTGAATTAGGGAAGGGCCTTCTCTTGCTAACCTATCTTAAAGCGTCGCTCTGCTGCTATACATCTGCCCATGAAGGAACCACTGGAGGAATTCTGCTAACATTACAGTGCTTGGGCCGCACTCCCAGAGATTTTCTTATTTAATTATTCTGGGATGGAGGTCTAAGTATTGGTATTTTAAAAAAATTCCATGTTCTCCCACTGTTCAGCCTAATTCTAGAACCACTGAATTAAATAAATCTTCCGTGAGTACTCATTCTGTGTGAATTTCTTGGCGAGGCCCTGGAAGATTCAGAAGAATGTAAGGCCAAGAGGTTGTGCCTTCAAGAAGCAAAGAATGGTGGGACAAAGGGCCAAATAGACCATCCAACTAGAACCCACAGCTGGCTATGGTAAGTGCTGTGGTCAAGCTACATGCAGTTTGTTCTCTGGAGGAACCACTGGATATAGCTTCACAGCGGGAACTGGATTTCAATTTGGTCTTAGAGATTTTTTTATCAGATAAGGGAAAAAAACATTTTGAAAAGAAGACACAAAAGTGAACAAAAGCATGGAGGCAAGAAAGTTCCAGAATTTTGGAGGGATCAGTAAATATTGTACAGTTTTAATATATAGGGAAGGAAGTTGGCAAAGTAGGCTTGAGCCAGATTTTAAAGGACTTTGAAGGCCATGCTAAAAATATGAATCTTGTACTCAACGAGAAGTAACATTATGATATCTATGAAAGGCATCTCATTTAGAAGATAGCTGATACTTACATTAATGAAACTGAATACACGTGTGGACTCTAGGTTGGAGGAAGGGGCTGTATGCCAAGGGATACAGGTAGACCTGTAGAAGCTGGAAAAGATAAGAAAGCAGATTCCCCCTGAGAGCCTCTAAAACAGTGGTTCTCAACCTTCCTAATGCCGCGGCCCTTTAATACAATTCGCAACCCACAGGTCGAGAACCGCTGCTCTAAAAGGAACCAGCAGGGCTGAAATAATGACTTCAGCACAGTAAAGCTGGTTTCAGACTTTTGACCTCCACAATCGAGAGAGAATAAATTTGTGTTTTTACGAACAACCCAGTTTGTGATAAAAGTTTCACATCAGCCATGGGAAACTAAGACAATAAGATTAGGTGGGAAAAGGTTAGAACCAGACCTTGATTGCCCAATTTGGAAAGCTTTGTCTACGTTTCCTGGGCTAGTGCCCCCAGCCTTGCTATAAGGATGTAACACAGACAGGTAGGTTCCTGCTTCTCCTTAACAAGATGCGTACAATCAATGCAATTGTTACCACCATAGAAAACTATTTCAGAGACTCCTGCTGCCCCACACCAACCGGTACCCAAAGCACAAGCAAATATGAGAAAAGAATAAAGATATTTGGCAGACATCCTAGGTATTAAAAACCTTTTTCTTCCATGCATTTTTTTCTTAGGGAACTATTGGAAGATATAGTGCCTTAATCTGAGAGGCCAAACTAAGAAAGAGGAAGACACAAGATCCAGAGACCAGAATCCAACTTAGGAGACAGATGAAGGAAATTCCCGGGATGATAATGAAGACAAATCTTACAATATCAGCTATGCCTCAGTCCTAGAGCATAAACAATCTTGACTGGCATGAAAGGACAGGACAGATGGCTCCAGGAGGAATAAGTCTAAGAAAAAACAAAGCCCAAAAGATTGCCTGAAATATCTGTTCATATTGGGAAGTGCTTCTGAGCTCTGTTAGGAAATCTGGGGAGGAATAATGTTAGCGATACAGATAAAAATATGAAACAAAGGAATGAATTGCAGAATGCAAAACGTTGTAAAGAAAGATAATGAGTAATATCGTATTTCATGGTTCATCTTTGAATAATATTTACATGATTTTATGATGCAAAACATTGAATACTGATTTAACTAAAAACGATGCTGTTAATTATAACGTGGGAGTGGGAAGATAGTTTAGGGCAGAGACAGGAGGGTGGTATAAGAGACCTAAATCTTCATCTTTCATAGAACAAAGTCAATAAATAATGTCTAGAATTCTAAAAGTAAGACAAGCGACAGAATAAACATGATATTTGGAAATAAATGCCAGAAGAAAGACTAGCAGAGATTACAAGTGGCTATTTATTAGAGAATAGAAAGTCATGGGTGGAGACAGGTAGAACAAGGGATTGTTATTTTTTTATCATAAGATATATAAAGTCATTTGACTTTGCTTTTCAGAGAAGCAATGTGACATGGTGCTCAGAGGCCCAAACCTGAGCCAAAATGCCTGGATTTGGATTTCAGCTCTGACATGACACTTGCCAATTCTGTGAACTTGACTAAGGTATTTAATCTCCTGGGCTTTGATTTGATCTTTCTAATAATTAATAATAATAAATAATTCCTGCAGAGTTTTATAAGGCTTAAATCAGTTGATCTTAAATCGCTTGGAAGAGTGGTACTTAATGTTTCGTTACTGTTTGCTATTATTGCTATCATGAAACTTCATAACATGTTACTTAAAAAATTAAAAGAGAAACAGGCCAAGAAATAAGCTAATTATGCTTTGAACTCTATTGCTGAAGACTCGTTTCTTTATTCATATAAAGTATCAATCAGCATTTATCTTCCCATTTTAATTTTTCCGTAAATGTACCAACTTCTTTCTTTCCTCATAGAAATTGCCAGTGAACACAGGAACTACCGAATGGGCTGAGGGCTTCAGCTGTCCTCACCCCTGTTGCTGAGGCGGGGCCGTCTGCACCCTCTGTTGGCTGGAGACCACCTTCTCAGTCTGCAATGCTCCAAGCCTGACTCTGGGCGTGTGCTTTGCAGGACCACAAGTCATAAATCAGCTTACATCACTGTGTCATCTTTAAAAAACTTACTGTCCTGCCAAGGTCTCAAACAAAGCCCTGCGTGTTTAAAAAGCAGATGACAGAAGCACACATACAGACACATTGTCGGAACTGACTCTTAACCAGCTCTTCAAAGCAAAGAAGACCCCTCAGGGCCCTTCTGCTCTGTCCTGTGCCTTCTCCAGACCGTAGTCCTGTGGTGCCATCGCACAGTGGGACAGCCAAAAGGCTGCTGCCTTACTCCCCAATACTGTGGGGTTTTATTCAGCGATAGTTCAACCTCACATCAGCACCCACCTGAGAGGGGAAACCTTCCTGACCTTGTGATGGCCACTCGCCATGCTCCCAGACTAAGCACACACAGGACCCATAGGACTTTATTACAGAAGAGGGAGGGTGGGAATTTGCTACCGGCTCTGTCATCTGCTCACTCTGAGACCTTGCAGAAGAGTTTGCAGTTCTTCTTTTGGGCCTCAGACTGCGCCCCTGTAAAACCTACCCGGGTACTTAGGAAAAGGTTGACTGCAAGGCTGAGGGAGTGAGGTGATCCACACAGGACAAAACACACCGAATTAGACGCCCCGACACCACTCTTCCCATAGTTCTTTGTCACTGCCAGATATCTCAATTATCACATATTTCCACATAAAAACCCAGAACACCATCCAGAAGCCCACCAAAAGATGTAATTATTCTTCTACCATGAGACAATTCCTTTCTAAGGCTTTCCCACTGGATTTGATCTCACCAAGAAACTCCTAAGTATTTAATAAAGTAGCAAGTGAAAGATTAAAAATTTCCAACCGGTTTAGGTGACCTTTTATTTGCACATATACAGTCAAGTGACATATCTGATAGCAAGTTCTCATGCAAAGTCAAAGACTTACCCTGCTGTGGAGAACACCAGAGCCTTACGGGAAGGGAGCTGCCTCTGAGGGAGATGGAGATGGGAGCCAGCTTCGCCTCCCCTCCCCTCCCTGCCCACACCCAGCCGAAGGCCAGTCCCTACCAAGCTGTTTGGCAACTCTGCTCAAGACAGCTTAAGGCCCGGGAGTGGATCGGGAACAGCGAACGCTCTGGCAATCATTTCCCTTTCCCTCGAGCCCAGACTTCAGTGGGCGTACAATGTGGCATTTTGCTTCGCATTTCAACCACTTCTCCAGCAAGTCAGCCTGAGAAAAATAAGAGCCCGCGCCAGCACGGGAGCAGCCAGCCCACGCACCCCTGCCTCCCTGGTGTGGAGAGGCCCTTGGTAACCTGGGCCATCTCCCTGACCCTGGACGTAGGGCCCAGGCCAGAGATTGCCCAAGGCACAGCACTGGCAGGTTCATCCTGCCCTGCTCACCAAGGGAAGCGGCTGGGCCTCCCATCCCGAGGGAGGCAGCCTAGGAAATCCACGGGTGGATGAGCCATTTTACTTCTAAGCTACTCATGGCAGTTGTTGGAAATTAACATTTATGTGCTCTGGTATCTGTGTAATTGCTAGAGATGGGAAGTCTAGAGCACAAATGGAAATGCTGGGGCATATTTCCTTCATTCCTGTTTCCCCTGGCTTTCTGGTCTCACCCCATCCGCATCCTCCACCTAGCTGACAAGAGACATGTCATGCCCTGCAACCATCCAGGGCTCTTCGAGTCCTCAGCTGACAGTCCCTATGAGGCCACTTTAGGCTTCTTCCCTTGTCATGTCTGTGTCCCCACCTGCAGCCCCTCATGAACGTGCTTAATAAATGTGTGTTGCTTCAATGATTCCTAAAGGTGGAAAACACCTACATTCTTTTATGAGCTTCCAGGTAATAAGTTCTCAAAAGTGATTTGTGAATAAAGTAACAAATCAGAAAGCATCATCCTCCTAACATAAGGAGAGTATTTGTGCTTTTTCCTCAGACACATGCTCCTGTGAAAGTCAATGATGTCAACGTGGAGCTTTGAAGAGCGCCTGTGCCCTGCAGTCCCCAGGCAGCAGTCAGCTGCTTGCACTCCCTTCCTCTTCCATTTCCTGCTCCTGGCTGGAAAATGCTTCCCTGTAGGCTTCCTCCACTCCAGGAGACACTGGCACAGGAGTGGATTGCGCCCTACTCTGCTTATTGTGGGCTGTCTAGTCCCTGCTGGCTTTATAGACCTGAGCCCAGGGAAGAGCTTGCTCCGGTTTTCAGCTGGCTGGTTGCACCATTGCCCAATGGATGGCATAGCCTTTGGAGGCCCTACTTAGTGAGTCTTCCTGAGATTTCCCTAAAATTATCAATAGTCATCTTCCAGAAAGCAGCAGGGTTTAGCCGGGATCTGACATGGCTTCCATACATTGGTTATCAGTTGATCCCACAGAAGTCTGCTTTTGTGAAAGGGCCACCAGCACACCCAGGAGATACACTCTGGCAGGTTTTTGAGTTGCTACAACATAAAAAGGCAGACCCGGTTTCAATCACCAGGCTCCACTTCCTCAGTGTTGCTCTGGTCACTCTCGCTACACAAGCCATCTGGAGCTGCACTCTGGCACTTGGTTATTTACTTGCAGTCCCAGGTGGGCTTGGAGCCATAACTCACCGTCACCTGCTGCTCTTCTCCGTGGGCAGCATCATACCTCATCTCAGGGGGTGCTCCCTCGCCATCCATCAGCCATTTCAATTTGGGAACCTCTTGCCAAAGTGGATATTTTTCTTGGGGATTATCATTATAAATTAATGTTTCAAATTTTGGGACTAGTCCATCATTTCAGGGGGTGTTTTGCCTTTTTGCTCTAATTCTCACCTGTCTTACACGTATGCAGGGTCCCCTTATTCCCGTCTTCTCCTCATAGAAGGTTCTGGTAATCAACAGACCCTAAGCCCCCAACCCCTGTTTCTCCTATTGGAAGTCACCAAACAAACACATAAACCAAAAATGGAAAATTCTCACCAGTTCAAGGTCCTCCATGAGAAAAGCTGCTGCTGGCCAGTTGACACTGAACACATTACTGAACCTCTCTGTGCCTCGGTGCCCTTAGCAGGGACACGGGAGAAAACTTAATCTTGACAGAGAGACTGTGCTGGGCCTCAGTGGAGGAAGGGCTGGCCCCCACAGTGTGCAAAAGTCAGCAGAGAGGGAAAGGAGCAGGATGTGCCTGAAAATTAGAGAATGCCAAGGAGTGTGCTGGGCTGGAAGGAGGGTGCAGGTGATGGAATAGGAAAAGATAAAAATGAAGGGGCAGGGGGTCAGATAATGAAAGCTCTGGGTGTTTTATACAGATGTTTGGTTATGTGCTTCAAAGTTATTACAAGTTTCACTGAATGTTCAAAGAGGGGAAGTCATGGGCTTAGCATTTGTTTTGAGAAACATTATTATCAGAAATGTGGAGTTTAGATTGAGGAGATGCAGAGACAAAGGGAGAGAGAGGGAGACTCCAGTTAGGGACTGTAGCAGCAGGGCAGGTGAGGATGGATAGTTTCTGAAACAAGGCTCTGGAGGAGACTCAGAGAAGGAGAAGAGGTAAGAGGACTTTATTGAGAGGGAGAGAGGGAAAAGGATGACGTGAACAAATGTTCCAGTTTACTTGAAACTTGGATGACTGGATGAATGACAATGCTACTCCCCAAGGTAGGGGATATAGGAAGTTTGTCAGGGAAGGAGAATGAGGAAAAGCAATTTAGACTGAGGATATTTTGATTGAGTGCCTGTGGGATACTCAAAAGTGGTTTCTACCATCATCTTAGTCCATTTTGTGCTGCTAAATAGAAAACCACAGACTGGTTGGTATATAATAGGCAAAAATGTATTGGTTCATAGCCCTGAAGGCTGGGAAGTCCAATATCAAGGTGCGAGCATTTAGCAAGGGACTTCTTGCTGCAACATCACATGGAAGAAAGCTTCCTTGTGAAGGACAAAGAGAGGCTAATGAGTGTGACCTTTTGTAGGAAACCCCCTCTCACAACAATGGCTTTAATTCACTCGTGAGGGCAGAATTCTCATGGCCTTATCACCTCTTACAGGTCCCACCTCTTAATTCTATTACGAAAGCAATTAAATTTCAACATGGATTTGGGAAGGAACAAACATTTAAACAACAGCATGCAGACAGAATTTTCAGGAATAATATGTCTGAATTGGAAATGCAGATTTCAGAGTCACCGTTGCACAGTGTGTAGAAATTGAAGAAATGGGAAGATCAGGTCATCCAGGAGCATTTGCGGCATGAGGGCTGTGAGACCCTGGGTTATCACTACCCAAAGGAGGTCTGAGGTTAAAGGAGAAGGTGGTCAACTGTGTCAGCTACACCATAGCGAGGAGTCTTTGGGGGCAGAATCAGGAAAGAAGTGGGCTGGAGAAATGAACGTGGGAAGTGAACATGCCTCTCAGGAGACTCAACTATGAAAGGGAAGGCATGGGGCCAGAGGAGATTGTAAGTTGGCTTGAGGGATGTTGTTATGTTTTCAATAACCACTTTTGAGGAATAATTTTAGACTTACAGAGAAGTTGTCAAGACAGCCCCATTCCCCACGTTGTTAACATCTTACTTCACCATGACACATTTCTCAAAACTAAGAAACCAACACTGGTAAGTGCTGCCAACTAGATTACAGGCTTTGTTCGGATTTCACTAGCTTTTCCCTGATGTCCTCTTTTAGTTCCTCAGCTCAACTCAGAGTATCACATGGGGTTCAGTCGTCACATCTCCCCAGCATCTTCTGGTCAATCTCAGTTTTTCATGACCTTGACCATCTTGAGGAGTGCTGACCAGGTAGCCTCTGGAATGCCTCACAATCTGATCTTTTCCCCTGTTTAGCTGGGACTTACGGGTTTGGGGAGAAAATGTCACAGAGCTGTCCTTCTCATCACACCGTATCATATCAGGGGAATATGGGCCAAAACATTCCTTTCCCAACTGCCCTTCAACCCTTAGGCCCTGAAGTTTCTGTATTGGCTTGAAAGCTTAGAACTCATCATGAAGAAACAGCTCATAAGATATGTGTTCAAACAAGGATCTTCTCTTAACCCCAGGACTATGCTTGTGGGAGTGGGGGGGGGGAGCTCATCTCAAGAAAGAATAAACAGAAGACCTGAGCCCAGGATTGCTCACTCTGCTCACTCTGGAAACCAGGCGAGTCATTCCAACTTCCACTGCTCCAATGTGGCATTGGTAAAATGAGGACGTTGGGATGATCTTAACTCATGCAGCTCAGCATTGGATCACATTCCTGAGGCTTCTCTGTTTCAGTCACAGAATAGTGGGATTGGCTTTGGGAATGATTGGGGGAAAGCTATATCTCAAGAGAGTCACATGGAAAAGGAATTAGAGCTCCACAAGTCACATTCATCCTGGTGAGTCACGTGAGATAAATGTGGGGAAGCCTAGTGGAAGTAAGGGGCTCTCAACCTCACAAGAGACCCTACATGCTTCTGGCCAGAGGGCTGGAGACTTGGCAGCCCTTAGTTGCTTTCAGCCCCATCTCATCTCCAGAGGTCAGCTTGCTGTTGCATTCATATGACAGATGGCCCTCTGGGCCCTCAGAGCACTCTCCACCCATCACCAGCTTGTCAAACTGCAAACAAAAGCCATTCATTGCCCTCATCTCCTCTCCTGAATTCTTCCTACCTTTGTAACCTCCAAAGCACAAGAGATGTCACAACCATATGAGACTCTCCCACCCCCTCCCTATTTTTCTGAAACTCAAAACTCAATGCACAGGAAGTAACGAAGAATATTTTTACCATTCCTGACAGCATAGACAGTCTAGGAAATGTAGTTTAAGTACTAAAATATTATATTTCCATGTTACTCTGGTGGTTTCTAACATCTTTTCTAGGTGAAATGACACAAATTGAAAAGAGACCATCTTGGGAAGTTTGGATGCTGGCTGCCTTGAACATCAGCCTCTGTTCTCCCCCTTTCTCTTGCTGTTACAGGATCACTGGAGCCAAGAGGAAAATAACAATAAGGTAAATGCAGAAATAAAGAATGAAGAAAACAGCTGGTCAAACCCACTTGCAGGCCAAGGTGACAGCCAGTACTATGGGATGGGAAAAAGTGGAATGGTACCTTTGACGCCCGCCTCCAGGGCTATATCATCAGATACCTAAAATTCAGCCATCGGGAATTCTTAACTGACAGCAACTTTTATTTGTAATTAAACAAAATCCCCAAGAATGTCTAGACTCAAATTGTTCTCAATTACTGACATTTTTAGGTGAAGGGTTTGATCTCACGTGGGTATTCCCTGAATGATGGTTAAGTGCTGTGGGTCTGAGACGATAAAGGTGGCACAAGACCCGTATGGTCCCTAGTTAAGTGTCAGAGTTGGAGGTCCTCTGGCTCCCTGTAATCCCAGGCAGAAAGCAAGAGACACACAGAAGGACACAGCGAGTGCCATGGGGCAGTGTCATCACCCACTGCAATGGGAGCACCTGGGAACCTCACCATTAGTTAAAAGATCCAAGACTGGGACAGGAGAGACCTGGAATTCCACCTGTAAAGGGAGAAGGCAGGTGGAGTCATCGCTGACATCTTGCCCAGCTCAAATGGTCTATAGTGATTTTAGATTAACCAGGTATATCTCCAGAATGACAGGAAACCTAACAGAGACTAGAGAAGCATGAAAGTCTGGAATGTGAGAAATAAAAGGAGGGAAAGGAAATTGAAGATGAAAAGGTACAGGTAGTGTCAGTGGGACCATCCACATGCAGCCATAGGATGTCTCCCATGGCTCCAGGACAATTCCCTTTCCCTTCTCTGTCACGCAGTTGCAATATGGAAGCTCACATTCCACTTTGTCTTGAGCTCCCCTAATAGCTGAAATTCCATGAGTGCTACAATTTACAAAATAATTTAAAACCCATAATTTTATTTTATTTCCCACCCCTTTGAAATAAGACAAAGAAAAAAGAAAACCTTTGAACTTGGCAGGAATTCCCACCCCCTCTCCCAGGGAAAGATCCTGGGGCTCTGGGATTTGCAACCAGTTCTACGTGTAAAACTTCATGGGGTCAGCTGGAAACAGTCCCTAGTCTTCATCCCAGCCAGTTGCCCCTTTATTCATAATTCTCTTCCTAAAGCTGTAGGGTTTCTCAAAGGTATCTTCAGCATGCTGAAACTTACTTTACCTCCCTCATTGGCTAGTCAAATTTCTACCCTGAAAGAGCACATCAACATAAACCTTAGAGTTGGGTTAGCTGCTCATATCATTGGTAGGACAGTGGTTCCCAAGGATACTTCTCACTGCCTTGGTGGGTCCATGAGCTTCTGGTTGTCTCTGAGCTGAGTAGTTGGGGGGCTCTCAGCTCTCCCCATAATTCAATCTGAGGAGCCCCACTTTTATCTATTTTATTTATTGGTCTCCCTGTAGATATTAAAAAGTGCTTGAGCACCACTCCAGGGCAGGTACCAGTCTACAGTATTATGTTCAGCCTGAACCCAAGTTCTAGTTTACTTACGTGACACACTAATAAATCTCTGCTTCATGGTCTCCCAGAGGGAGAAACAGGACAAAGCAAGTCCATTAGCCTTCGAGACATACTGTCATCTATCACAACGAGATACCTCCAGAGGGTTTTAAATCCAGAGAAACATGGAAATAGCCATTTCATATCTGATGAGAGAAACCTCATTACCATGAGTGCACAGTAGCTCGTATTTTACATAGACTAACTGGCCTGTTTTCATTCTTTTTAAATGCCCAAAGGCATCCTACCTACATGAGGAGCTAAAGGCCTACAAACTGTGATCATAAAAAAAAGTTTGCACACTACACAAGTGCTAAAGAGCACCTGAAACCACTTTGCTTCTATTTGTTTTGCCCCCTAATCTGCACACTGGTATATTAGTGTTTCTTTTGAATTCCCCTGGGTTTGGATATTATACACCCAAGTTTTAGTTCAAATTGAGTTTTTACAGCTGGATTATAAACCAATGGAAATGTTGACCCAGCACTGACTATATCATTCCAAACAGGTGTTGCTTTAATTAACCTTATCGTAAAACAAAAATTAAAAATTAAAGGAAAACATTTTAATGTACCTAAAGAGTTTCTTACAGTCTTAAAAAGAGCCAGCAAATTGTTGAAGACTTTTAAGCCTTATCTCCTTTTCTCAGAGGTTCTCTTAAAACATTGAGCTGCACTTTTGAAGCTACAATAACCCCAATGTTTTAAGAGGAGAAAAAAAAAGATCTGGCTTTTCTGGCATGTTTGCCAATGAAGGAAAAAGTTTTTAAATGAAGGGAGAGAGGCTACCAAAGTCCATTGACCTAGGTCTTAGATGTCTCACTTCAGGCAGGAAGAAGACAAAAAGCCAAGTCTTTGGGTGTCACTTCCAGCGTGTAAGGGATTTATCACTATTTCCCATGCAAAGACAAAGATGTTTCAGTCATTTTAATTCAGTGCAGAAAACATAACCACCATGTACTTACTAGAGAGGTGGAAGAGAGATTGTAAAACTCCTACCCTCTGGGAGCATTCAAGTTGATCGTCTCACACACGTGAAACCATTTGCAGAACAATTTAAAATTGCATATGAATTAGCTCAGGTGTGTGAACATTTCCGCAAGATGGCACATGCTTCCTCAGGAAATTTAGGATGTCTTTCTAGAGAAACAAAGGAAGAGACTAGCTTTGGAGTTTGACTGTGCAGCAAGGAGGTAGTAGAGAAGCTGGGGCAGTGGAGACTTTATTAATAAAGACAGAGACCAGTGTACATGAGTCCTTGGATGGGCTGGTTAAAATAGATTACTGGGCCGCCCCCACAAAAAATCTGATTTTAGTGGATTTAGGATAGGGTTTAAGGATTTGAATTTCTAACAGGTAACACAGATGCTGCTGGCCTGAGGACCACATTTTGAGAAGTACTAGTGTAGGGAAAGGACTGCACATGACTGTTGAGTCCAAGTGCAGTTAGCTGACTCAGCAGTACCAGGGCATTTGTACAGAGGAGTGGAGAATGTAGTTCCTTAAACAAACAAATAAACCCAACCTATTTGCTAATAGTGTGAAATAGACCACTTCTTATACTAAAAAGTAAAAATCAGTCATTCTTAATTTAAGCCTCATTCTAGACACCCCATGAGTCTTGTTCACCTTCATTTTTGTAAAAAAGAGGGAAAGAATCCTCTATTATGTATGATATATGGTGTCGTACCTATGTTAATGCATTTAGTCTTCATTAAAGAAACTGCAATAAAAGCGATCACAGTAATCATGATGACAATAGCTACTGTTTACTTTCTATTCACTGAGCATTTCACACGCCTTCTAATTATACCCTTGTGGCCATTGGTTTCATGTTCCCTGTGATGGAGAGAGGTTCTGCTTCTCAGTCACTGTATCTTCTCCCAGAGACAAAGTCTTCTTTCTATTTCCCAGGAAATTACAAGCCTTCTTAGGCCCTTTCTGTTAACCAGCTTATGAGATAAAAAGAACGGAGAAACCCTGAGGTACCTCAAGTGATGGAGACTTATCAGGAGACTATACAATAAAGAAATACAATAGCAGAAACCACACAGCCAGGCCTCTTTGAAACAATGGCATTCACAGTTGGAAGAACAGTGTGATGATGCTCTCAACCTGCCTCCTCAAACATGGGTCCCACCTGAGACCCCACATTTCTTCTGAATCAACTTCCTTCCCTGATGCCTCTCCTGTCAGCTCTTTTGTTGTATTGTGTATATGTTTCCAAATCCCCCAAGAGAAAGAATCTGATTGGCTGCTAGCTATCGGGGGTGGAGGGGGGCTTTATTGGAGAAAGTTGTTGCCTCAGGATCCTAATGAGCTACTGAGCCAGCCAATAGAGCAGTGGCACTGTCCAATAGAAATACAATGTCAGGGACAAATGGAAGGGACAGAGGCAATTTTGAACTTTCTAGTAACTACATCAAGAAAATAAACCAGGGGGGAGGATGGGTGGAGGGAGGGTAATTGGTGGGACCACACCTATGGTGCATTTGACAAGGGTACATGTTAAATTTGCTAACTATAAAATATAAATATCTTAACACAATAACTAAGAAAATGCAGTGAAGGCTATGTTAACCAGTTTGATGAAAATATTTCAAATGGTATATAAAACCAGCACATTGTACCCCATGATTACATTAATGCAATCAGCTATGATTTAATAATAAAAAGAAACCAAAAAAGGTGAAACTAATTGTAATAATGTTTTCTGACCCAATATATCTAAATTAACACTTTAACACATTAAGTAAAAACATTAACTAGTATATTTTACTTCTTTTTAATACTCTTTAAAATCTATGTGTATTTACACATTATCTCAATTCAGATTAGCCACGCTGCCAGTGCTTACTAGCTACACAGGCTTAGTGCTGACCACATCAAATGCTGTATCAAGTCACTTCCAGCTACAGAACCGATCTTCAGTTGCAACCTTTATTGGTCAGAATAACAAGATCAAATTATACAATACACGGATATTGAAAGAACTACTTGGGACCAGAATTGCTTAGAGCAGAACCTATCAAGGAGGGCACTCAGACACTCAGCACCCCACAGTCCATTCTCCTGGACTCATTAAAGATGTTGTCAGTAGATCTCCAACATCACTTAATACAAACAGGCTTTTGCTCAAGCCACACTGGTGCTCTCATTCTGGTCCTGTCAACCAGTTGTCTTTCTCCTACCATGCAGTGATCTGGTCATTACTTTTAGGTTAACAGCATTGAGCCTGGTTCTTTTGATTGCTACAGTCGCCACTTTTCTTTTCTTAAAATTTGAGATTAATGTAAGTGTGCATACAATTAAGTTGCATTGTTTTCAATTGTTACATAAAGTCCAAGTTGTGGCTGAGCCCTTCACCCAGGAGGCGTGTCATATACCCCTCCATTGTACCCAACAGGTGAGAGCTTACCACACCAGTTGCCCCCTGCCCCCCTCTTGAATTAAATGTTTTTCTCTCATGTGCATGTGTAGTTGTTGATCTACTAGTTTCCTGTTAATATTGAATACATAGGATACTTGCTTTTCCATTCTTGTGATAACTTTACTTAAGGAGAAGGATGGTCTCCAAATCCTTCCAGGTAAATACAAAAGAAGCAAAGTCTCCATCTTTCTTTATGGCTGAATAATTCATAATATGCCAATATCTTCTCCCATTCTGAAGGTTGTCTGTGTGCTTTCGTTGTTGTGCCCTTAGCTGCACAGAAGCTTTTTAGCTTGATGAGCCCCTATTTATTTGTTTGTTTATTTGTTTATTTATTTATGTTGTTACTACAATTGCTAATGGGGTCTTCTTCATAAAATATTTTTCCAGGTCAATATGATCAAGAATTTTTCCCATACTTTCTTCTAGAGTTTTTATCATTCCTTGTCTTAGATTTAAATATTTTACCAAGTGTGAGTTAATTTTTGTAAGTGTTAAGAGGCATGGATCCAGTTTTAGTCTTTTACATGTGACTAACCAGTTCTCTCAGCACCATTTATTAAATAGGGATGCTCTTTCCCAGAGTATGCTTTTGTTTGATTTTTTGAAGATCAGATGGTGATATGAATCTGGTTTCATTTCCAGGTTTTCTATTCTTTTCTATAGATTTATTTCTCTATTTTTTTGTGGCAGTACCATACTGTTTTGATCACTATAGACCTGTAGTATAACCTGAAGTATGGAAACATATTCTTACAGATTTGTTTTTATTTCTCAGAATCGCAGTGGCCAATTGGAGGTTTTTTATGGTTCCACACAAAATAAAGAAATATTTTTTCAAGTTGAAGTATGCCATTGGTGCTTTAATGGGGATTGAGTTAAATCTGCAGATCACTTTTGGTAGCATAGACATTTTAACAACGTTGAATTTTCCCAGCCATGAGCATGGTATGTTCTTCCATTTGTTAACATCTTCTGCTATTTCTTTTCTCAGGATTTTATTTCTGCTATTTCTTTTCTCTCTGTAGAGGTACTTTACATCCTTTGTTAGGTATTCCAAGGTATTTCATTTTCTTTGAAGCTACTGTGAAGTGTATTGTATCTTTGATTTGACTCTCAGCTTGACTATTGTTGATATATATGAAGGCTACTGATTTGTGGACAATGATTTTATATCCCAGGATGTTACTGCATTTCTTGATCACTTCCAGGAGCATTATGGTTGAGTCCTTTGGATTTTCTAAATATAAGATGAACAAAGTAAATAGACAACCCTCTGAATGGGAGACGATATCTGCATGTTAAAATCTGACAAAGGAATAATAACCAGAATCTACAAAGAACTCAAGCAAATCAACAATAGCAAACAAACCATTAATCACTGGGCAAGAAACATGAACAGAACCTTTTCCCAAAAAGATAGACAAATGACCGACAAACACATGAGAAAATGCTCATCATCCCTAATCATCAGAGAAATGCAAATCAAAACCCCCTTGAGAAGTGACGTAACCACAGTGAGAATAGCCCACATCACAAAGTCCCCACGCTGCAGATGCTGGCATGGGTACAGAGAGAAGGGAACACTTATACACTATTGGTGGGAGTGCAAACTAATACAGCCTTTTTGGAAAGAGCATGGAAAACCTCAAAGAGCTAAAAGCAAACCACCCATTTTTATACCTCTATCTCATTATTATGTATCTACCTAGAAGAAAAAGGATCATTTTATCATAAGGACATTTGCACTTGAATGTTTATAGCAGCTCAATTCATAATTTCAAAGATATGGAATCAATGTACCTGCTCATTAATTCATGTGTGGAGGAAGAAAATGTGGTATATATAGTAAAACACACTATGGATACTGCTTAGCCATGCAGCAACTGGCATGGAACTGGAAACTAGAACCCTAAGTAAAGTATCTCAAGAATGGAAAAATAAACACCGCATGTTCTCTCTAGTAAGTGGAAACTGAACAATGGGTATGCATGAACGTAAAGTACTATGAAGGACATTGTAAATTAAGAAAGGAGTTGGCTGGAAGGGAGGTAAGGGAATAAAAACTTACCTATTGTAAAATGTGCCCCTCTGGCGATGGGAATATTAAAAGCCCTGACTATAGTATTACACAATTCATCCATGTAACAAAAACACTTGTACCTTCTTAATATTTTGAAATAATTTTTTTTTTTTTTTTTTTGCAGTTTTTGGTCAGGGCCAGTCTTGAACCCACCACCTCCAGCATATGGGGCCAGCACCCTCCTCCTTTCAGCCACCAGTGCTGCCTGAAATAAATTTTTAAAAATCTAGATTGATGCATCTTTTAACAAGGATGCATAGGACATTAACCTTAATGCAATTGCTAATGTATTTGGATTTATATTTTCCATACTAACATTTTTATCCGTCTTAGTAGTTTTTTATTCCTTTTTTTCTATTTTTTAAAAACATTTCTTTGGCTTAATCATTACAATAATTATAATAATTCATTGTTACCTTAACTCCCACTCCCATTAGCTCATTAACTAAAGAATTCTTAAATTTTGTTCCAGTGGTTATTTTCAAGACTATAATATGCAGATTTTATTTATTAGAAACTAAAACAAATTTGTGCTGTTACCACTATCCTGATGTTGGAAGAACCTTGGAAATGTTGACATTTTGAGCCTTGAAAGTTAAATGCCCCTGTATCTGGGAATCTCGGATTCCATCCCTAGTTTAAATGATTCACTAGAAGGACTCACAGGAGTCAGTACATAGTTATATTCACAGCTGTGACTGTTTAGAGCAAATGGACACTAAACAAAACTAGCAAAGGGAACAGGTACATATGGAAGAGTTCAGAGGGAACCAGACACAAATTTCCAAGTGTCCTTTTCCAGTGGAATCATATAGGAAGTGCTTAATTCTTCTAGCAACACATGTCAAAATAATTGTCTACCAGGGAAGCCCTTCATGGAGTTCACACAGGGCATTTGTTGGGCGTTGGTCATATAGACACCTTCTGTTTGGAGCATACCAAAATTCCAGACATCCAGAAGGAAACCATACTGTCTACACACACAGTTTAAACTCCACGAGACACTCTTATCTGTTTAGGAAATGGTGGGAATCCATGAAACCCAAGTTCCCAGATGCAAAGCCAACCTTGCAAACAGGACTTTCTAAAGATAGCCATCTCAAGCCTGCGATGTTAGCTGTTTTGGGCGTAACTCCTCCTATCCTTTGTACTATTCTTGCCATGTACTGTATTTCTATGTATGTTTTAAATCCCGTAAGACATTATTGTTGCTATTTTCTAGTGTCGATACTCGCTTAAGTTTACCCACATATTTAACCTTCGCATTCTTCATTTATGCTTGCACGTTCTGTGTTTCTACTGGAAGGATTCCTTTTAGCATTTTCTGTAGGTCAGGCCTACTGGGAATGAGTTCTCTCATCTTTTGTCAGAAACGTCTTCTTCGTTTTTGAGTAATTATATTTTGCTGACTCTAGAATTCTGAGTTTGCATTTATTTTGTTCCCGTACTTCAGAAATATTATTCTATTGTTACATAGTTTCCCTTCATTTCTGTTAAGAAGGGAATTGTTAGTCTTAAAACTGCTCTTTCAAAAGTGACATTTTCTTTTTGGCTTTCTACTACCTTTATGATTTTCTCTTTATTTTTGGAGTTTGTCATTTTTATTGTGATGTCCCTAGCTGTCGGATTTATAGTCCCTCTTGAATCAATTCTCAGCCATTTCTCTTCCTGCATTGGTTCTGCCTCCATTCTCTCCAGAACATTATACTAAGATTAGACTAGTGATTTTGCACTTGGGAAAATTTTGTCTCCTGTGCAAAATATGCCAATTACAAATAATCATTTGACTTAAATGTCAATAGTGCAGAGGATTTGAAACTTTTCACCATATTTTGTGATTTTATGTGTTGCCTTCATTCTTTCTGTAATTTTTTCTTTCTTTTCCTTCTTCCTGCTTTTTTCTTTTTGTTCAGCTCAGTCTTAAAATTATTTCTTCAAAGATACCTTTAGCTGAATTTTTTTTTTTTTTGGTCTTCATGCTTCTTCACCTTGAATATTTTCTACTATCCTATCTTCCAACTTATTGAATTCCTTTTTAGTTCTGTCTAATATGCACTTAAATCCACCTATTAAGTTCTTAGTATCAGATACTAGATATTTTAGTCCTAGAATTTCCAATTGATTACTTTATATAGATTCTAGTTTCTATGATGACATTCTCCATATTGCCATCTATCTTCTTAAACATATTAATCCTAATTATTTTAAAGCCCATTTCTAATAATTTGAATACCTGGATCACTTTTTCATTTCTCTTATCTATTTACTTAACAATATTGTTTTTCAGTATGCTTGCTCATTTTTTATTGAATGTCAGATACTACATATGAAATTTTTGGTTTGTTCGTTTGTTTTGTTTTTTTGCAGTTTTTGGCTGGGGCTGGGTTTGAACCCACCACCTCTGGTATGTGGGGCACCCTACTCCTTGAGCCACAGGCACCGCCCTATGTATGAAAAATTTTAATGCTTTGGATGACATAATATTTTTTTCAAAGAGGATGACAGAAGGGGACAAATGATCTCAATACAATCATAGATTAAACTGATTTGAGACTGATTTGCATTATTGGAAGGCTTGGTCTACTGCCACTTGGTCTCTGCTTATAAAATACAAAGCTCCAGTGGTCTTGATTGCAGAGCCTGGCATGTCTGAGGTGACCTCCTATCTCTTCCAAGTTCTATACTCAATTTTTATTATCTGGTATTACACAACTGCCAAAAATTCTGCTATGCTCTTCAGCTATTTCTGTATAGCTTCTCTGCCTTTTTCTCTAAAAAGCTTAATTGTCGATGCTCAGAAAAGACAACTGATACAAAATATCAGGTGCATTAATTGCACCAGGATCTTGGGCCCTCAAGTTTTAGCTATCTTGGAAATCCAGAATTCCATTCTTTTTCCCTCAGACACTAACATTGACTAAAGCTCTATCACTTTTCTGCCCATTAGAAGTGGTCCTCTGACCACCTCTTATGAAAGTCGTAAGAAAATCAGTCTTAGCAGACCCAAGCATAATAAAGCTGAAATAGCAAGAAGAAAGAGGGCTTATGCTTGCATGTCTGAGAAAAGAATGTCTTGAGAACTTTCTAAAATAATAGCATGAGAACTTCCTTTAAACCCCTTAAGCAGGTCATGCTTTTTATGACCTGCATATGTTTTGCATATATGCATATAGTTTGTGACTAGGACTATTAGCAGGCATTCTTTAAGACCACAGCTCATATAAAATACTCTTGAAAGAACACTTGCCTAGTATTAACATCTCCACCAATGAACTAATGCCAACTCCAGGTTTGAGTTTCTAGAACCATCAAACTCTGTTGCCAAGCAGCATTTGAGAATGTCTCTCATTTTGCCAAATAAAAGCTTTTCCTTACCTTCCCTTTTTCAGGTGCAACCAAGGCTTGGCATAGCCATGCATCTCAGATCATAATCCTCTTTGCTTACTCTTGAATACATTTATTAAATTCGGAGATTTTTCTCTGAAGTCTTTTTTTCAGGCTGCCTCTTCTTAACCTCTTACCCCATACCAAAAATTGTCACATTCCCAGAGTAAGAAAACAGGGTGCTCACCTCACTGAGCTTCTTTTCTTCTATTATCTGGCCCCTCAAGTCCTCGTTGCATTAGTAGCTCCCTCGTGCCTTTAGAAATTTCTTAAAATCAAGTTTCTAGTTGTCTTGGCAGAGATTTTAATTCTGCCACTAGCTACTGCATCATAGCCAGAAGCATAAGTCTATATTTAGAAATTAGAATAGACATAAGGAAAATACTTATGTATTTTTCCTGTGACTGTTATTGGACATTGGGTCATCAAAGGCAGTAGCAGTCTCCTGCCCCCTTTAAAAGCCAAAGGAAATTCCCAAGGACCTGCCATAATTAAAGAGGCACACATATCACACAGGGAGAAAGTTCAGGAGAAGGGGTAATGGCACAAAATGATTTTTCATGGTTTCCTGTGACCCCATGGATCTCTCATTTCTGCCAGTACTCAAACATGCAGAACTTGAACAGATTCATGTGTTTTTCCCCCATAGTTCTCATTTTGGTTTACACATAACTCAGAGATGGACATTTGCAACTTAAACCGGAAGAACAAAAACATACAAGTAAAAACTATATTTTTACATGACCTTTCCAGTTTGATCACAGTCATGAAATATGTACAACTTCTTTTAAATTCCATGAGTGAAGCTCTTCTCACCAAATTTACAAAAGCAAGTTTTTAGAAATAGGAAGAAGTTTTCAAATGGATTTTATGTAATCTAGAGATTTCAAACTAAGATTTTTCAGCAACATTGCGCTCATACCCCCTCAGACCTTTGCCAATGTGTAATAAGTAAAAAGAAAAATGAAATCTTATGTTTAATCAGGAGTAGTCATTGAAAGAGCATAAGCCTCCTTCCTGTCTAATATTGAGGGTGTATATTACATGGGAGGTGAATTGCACACATGTGAAATCTTACTCATTCCGTTTACTGGCCAGGAAGATTAACGTAACTTTGCAGGCTCCATGAGGATAGACAGTGGGGGCCGTTCCCTTTAGATGGATTCAGCAAGGGGAGGGAGCCCTCCCAGCAGGGGGTCTGCACACTGCATGGTTGCTTCATCCCTGCCACAGCCTGCTGCCGGACACTGCTGAGGGTGGGGAGGGCAGGGGAGACAACAGGCAATGCTGTAAAAGTAGCTCCCATGTGTGCCAGGGGTCTTTTCTCTCTGTGCTATATGTTTTTAAGATGGGCCCTGAGCCTATGGGTCTTTGTGAGGATGCTTTCCAAAGAAGCTTGAGGTGGCACCAAGAGCAATAAACTGTGGATTCAGATGCTCCTAGCTAATTACTTGACCTTGGGTTCCCCTTCTTTGCTTGATTTTTCTCAATACTAACTGAAGGGAAGTAGAATCACAGGCAGTTGCAATATCCTATGGGTCCAGGACCCATTTTGGACAGTTAAAGGTTCAGGGCAGCGGGAAAGGAGCTGATTCCTTATGCAGAGAGTCTGTGCTGTGATGAGGAAGCCCTGGATAGGACTGAGCTTTGGCTTATTTCTCGGTGTGCTGCCGTTCAGCATTTTGCCATGAAGACAAAAAGTTTCCTACAGTCCTGTGCGTTTCCTTTCTCTCATTTCAGCACGCGTTCCTCAGCACAAAATGCCAGCACCTTTTTCACAACTGAAAACATAACTTTTTTACTAGGCAACATCAAAATACTAGTTAAAAATTCTTAGATGGTCACTTTTAAAATTATATTTGTGCAACACACATCCAGCTGAGCTCACTAATGTTCCAGCTCAACATATAATGAAATGCACAAGAGATCTCACAAGAGAAACTGCAGACAATTTTAATTATTTCTTGGAGCCTGAGAAAATGGCAAAAGAGAATAGTGATGTACAGCACACGGGAAAAACTTACTCAAAATTTGCCTTAAACTATTACCTTTCCAAAGCTTTGCTCAGTACAGCACAGTGGCGGTCTTAACCAAATCTCTTTTTTCTCAAAACTGCAAGAAGTGGCCTAACATTCAACTCTCAGTGGCTCTCACCTTATACTGGCCCAGCCCTCTTCCCACATTTCTGGGTCTCTGCTTTTCCTTCGCTTTCTTCTCTTGTCTGATATAATTCAACTTAGTGTCTCTTAGGCTCACTTTAGTTATCCAGATTGGCATCACCAACACTTGAGCCCAGGAGACATGGGCTCAGAAGTCTATGCTTCTTGGTAGCACTTGGGGCAGGGGGTGGAGAAGAAAAGAGGCTGCAAACACATTCTTCGTAAAGCATTTTAAAAATGTTTGTCATACCTTGTGACAGTTCATTAAAGTATTTTTTAAAAGTATAAGCTGACAAAGATTCTTCTCTGCTACACTTTATTGTACACTTTCTGATAAAATCCAGTTTTAGTAAACAAGCCTGTGAGGTCATCATAAACTCCCACCTTCAATGTTTCATTGGCCTGGATACCTAATGGGGTCCTCATCCTCCATTGCCATCCCCTAGGCGATGTCCAATTGCCCTGGCCCTGGCTACTCCTTGGCAAGGTTCCTATTGGGTTAGTTTAGCCAGTATGCCTCTCACCCTTGGCTATCTCTTCTTAGCAACTTTCCAGCCTCTGACCCCTACCCTGTTCCTCAGTTGGGCTATAAATTTCCAATGGCCAGTGCTATATTTGGATTTGAGCCCACTCTCTCCCCCTCACTGAAAGACCCTGCCACGGTAGTTCCTAGCACCATAGGCCTAAATAAAATCTTTCTTACTTTGCTTTTCAAGTATCAATGAATATTTTTTTTTCCTTAACAAACCACATATTACATCACCTTACCATTAATTTGTCAACCCTAGAAAGAAATTCAAATGAACAATCTCACCTTACTCTTAGATAATCAAAAAGAGGTTCCCTAAAATGTGAAGTGTTTGGGTCACATTCCACTTCCCAGCTTAGGTACGAGTCATGTATGTATAAGCTGACATGTATCTTTCATAGAATTATAAGTATATATGAGAATTTTGGCAGTGGAAACCTCTTCCAAACACTAACAACCAATATTTGGTTAGCCATTTACATCCTTCAAATGTTTTCACACAAATTCTCTCCCTCATTGGATCCTTATTATTTACCGGTGCGATGAGCACAGGTGTAACAATTATCTGGATTTTATGACATAAAGGAACTGAGGCTCAGAAAGGTTAAATGACTTGCTCAGGTACTTTCAGTGGTTAGGGTTATACGCTGCTTTCAAATCCCAGAAATTAATCACTTCAATGGGCTTCTCCTAACTGTGCTATTTTTCTTTTCACAAATTAGCTTCTGTGTGTGCATGCACAGACACACACACCCAGAAGCTAGTTGAAACACGGCCAAATATTACATATGTGCAGTGCTCTTTCTATATACACACTCATGTATTAAATCAACAAAATCCACATAGCCTCTCAGTTTCTGTTTTCAGAAGAAGCCCTGACCTTGTAACAGAATAAACACTACCGCTGGGCCATAGATGGAGCCAGCCTCATGCTTCCCCCAGCCCTGGATATGCTTTGTTTATTAAAGCACTTTCTATTTACATTACTATTATTTTCATTGTCTTCATCATCAAACCTCAAAGGGAAGAGGCTAAGGATATACCCCTGGCCCTCCCTCCACACACGCCTGCTGAGAATGGAAGCAACTCCACCGACTGGATTGACTCTGCAAACCCTTCCAGGATGTGAAGGGAGTTGCTACTATGAGCAGCTGGAGTTGCCATTTGCATCTCACTCTGTCTTACTTTAAAAAAAAAAAAAAAATTTAAAGAAAAAAAAAAGCACCCACAATCCCCTGGGGGAATTTTCCGGGACAAGTTGCAGGTGCTATGGATATTTTCATTTAATAATCATTCCTGCAATTCAGCACATTTGTAATCCATGTGGTAAACTCTGACTTACATTTCTCCCAGTGGACGCCAGCCAGATGCAGAAACCAAAACGCTTGGTGCGGATACTGCGTCTTCCCTCTTTTATAGCGTGTGCATTTGGATGTGTTTAGCGTGGTCTGCGAATGCCGGGTAAGGAATGCACTGCGTTTAAAAGACGCTTTTGTTGACATTAAGCAATCATAAATATACACGGAAATTACACTCCTCGCCTTTAGTGCAGAGTGCTTTAATTGGAGGGCCTTCTCATGTGATATCATATAGAACATAGGCATACTTTTGGCAATCCCATTGGATCGTGGAGTAGAGAGGCACACAGAAAGCCGCACATTCCTGACATCCATGGACTGTCTCATATATGTCACCACATCTTCCCACCAGGACTGCTTTCCCCACACACTCCAAGATGGTAACTTCCCAATCTGTCCGAATTCTATTTGGAATCCTCCTGGACTGTGTAAATGTCAAGCCCAGTTTCCTTTCCATGTGAACAGCTTTGAAAGGAACTGTGTGCCTAACTCCCTCATAAATACAAGCCAGAGCATCCTCTCCTCCCCCTTCTTTCTTTTCTTTTCTTTTCTTTTCTTTTCTTTTTTTTTTTAGTAAGGGGAGGAGGATGAAAGAGTGTGTTTGGCCAAAAGTTAGAAAAGAAATCCTTTCTCAAGAATGACGTTCTCCTTATTTTCATCACATAAACAAAATGTTTAAGCCTGCACAGAGCCAAGTTTCAATTAGATTCTTCTGGATAAGTCATTCTAAAGCTGCACTGAGATACAATCTCTCAAGGAGCAAAGCACATCCCATGGCAATGTCAACACCTGCAGGCTAGGGAGAAGGTGCCAGTCAGGGCCCTGGTACAAAACAGATGGTGCCCTGAAAGGAGTTACCGAGAGATGTTAACAGAGGGACTGTGTGCCGAGACGTAAGCAGAGTTAATGGAGCCAGCAAAGAATGAGAGCTCTCACGAACAAAATGCAGTGGAAAACCACGATGACTTGTAGACCAGAAGGGATTCGTCCAGAGCCAAAGGTGCAGGAGGGCCCCTACCGGTAGCTGGGTGAGGGATGCCGTGCTCCTGTGCAAACGCAGCCTAGCATGGAAGAAAGGAAAAATCCCTGAAGTCCCCGAACTCTTGATGCCTTCCATTGGCCAATACCAATCAGTAGTTGGACAGGCCAGGGGAGGTGACCTGGGTGATGCAGTCTGGAGAGGCCAGCCTCCAGGAGAGTGGGTCTAGGGGCAGGGTGGAGAAGGGAAGAGAGTCAGTGGTGGGGATTCCGGTACGGGAGAAAGCGACAAGCCAGCAAGAGTGAGGCCCTGGAGGTACCGACTGCTCTTGGGCAGAGAGCAGGAAAACAAACTTTAGAAAAGGAAAGTAACTTGCTTACTCACACACGGTTGACAATGGCACTTCCCAATGAGAGAACTGCTAGGCTTCTGTAGCGGAAAGCGATTGATAAAGCCTAAACAAGCACCGCCCTAAATAAAAACCTAGCAATTCGTTCATTGGAAAGTTCCATTTAGGTCTGGAAATCTTCAATCTCAGGTTGTGAAACAGGATCTAAATCAGATGGTTTCTGGATTTCAGATAGATGGGAATGAGAGTTCGGATACTGGGGAGAGGTCAGACCATCTTGGAAAAGTATCTATTTAGTCCTTTAGTTTAGATAGCAATAATTTGTATGGCAATAATTCAGAGAGCAAGGTCTATCAGGCAAAGTGAAACAGTAGAAGTATCATTCAGATGAAAAGCAGGAGCCTCAGCAAACACTCATACACAATAATCACAAGTGTAACTAGTTAGGAAAATATCTCTGGGACAGCACACACCCCAAATTCGTGTCTTCATTACCTGGTCTTGGGAAACTAGACAGAGTATCAGTTGTACAGATTTTGATGGTGGCTTAGAAAAATGTACTTATTCATTGGTCAGTATGAAATAAAATTTGTACATTTTAAAAATCACAACAGAAAATCATGACTACATGCCCACTTGTGTGCAAAATGCTGGGCAAATACAAAAATTCAACAGCTTCTACCATTTCTTGACCTACCTCGTCCTGGCAAAGAATCAGTAGCATCCAGATTTAAGACATTCTTAAACATATTGAAATTCACAGGACTCTGTGGTATGAATATGTGTTTTTCTTTAAAGAATGGCAGTGAATACACATATCATCCTATTAATTTAAACACCACACATTTTTAGGCAAAATGTAAAAGACTGTATCAGAAGTATTAAAGGGTTTCCTGAGCATGTCTTCAAGGGAAGGAAAGATCACAGTCAGAGATGTAACAGGAACTAAAGTAAATGACAATGGTGAATAGATTAGAAGCCCACCCATGCTTTCCTCTCCAGCCTTGCTGTTGCCACTCCTGAATTCATACTTGAATCACTGCTTCCTGGGAAATTACAGGTAGCATCTAATTATTTTCCTTACCTGTAGTCTTCTGCCTCTCCATCCATCCTATTTAAGTCAGCAGATCACTATTCCTGAAGCACCACTCTGATCTATTATTTCATTCCTCGAGAGTCTCTCCTGGTACTCCACTAACTAATGAAATAAAGACCCTTTATAATTTGACACCAATCAACCTTCCCAACTTCAGGTCTAGTCACTCTCCATTGTAAGCCCTGTGCTTCAGCCCAGAGATTCCTAGACCCAATCATAATTGGAGTACCAGCAGCAGCCTGTTAAAAACAAGGGTGGCCCAGCAAACTGCTATGGACCTGCCAATGGAGCCTGGTCTGTAATTCTGGTGTAGGATCTAGGAACCTCCCCTGTTAGCAGGACCCTACTGATACTGATGTACACATGCATGTGATGCTCCAGACAAACTGAACTTGAACACATCCTCGGTGCTCTTCCTCTAGCTCTCCTCCACCATGAAACTACATTCCTCAGACTCTACATCACCTTCATCCTATCTAGCTCATCATCTTGACTTTTTCATCACCAACTGCAAAGTATTTTGCTCTTTTCATACAGTTGTCTCACTCCTTGCATTTTAATTATTTTTATATATGGCTTACCTCTCTATCCAACCATAGAGAGGCTTATTATTGAATATTCACCTCTTGAAGTATTTTGCTACTTTTCATACAATTGTCTCACTTTCTACCTTGCATTTTAATTATTTTTATGTACAGTTTACTTCTCTGTGCAACCATAAGCTTTTTTGAAGGTAGACCCCAAGTCTAATTAATGTGTCTTTGCCTCTCCAGAACCAACCCAAAACCCTAGCCAAAAAAAAAAAAAAAAGACAAGTAGGTCTCTCTTGAATTGATAGGATTTGCTTTTGGTTTGGTAGCCCTGCATTACTTTGGAAAGATAAAGGCTGACAAAGATATTTTATTTCAATAAATATTGGAGTTCTAATTTTATAGTAGACTCAAGCCGAAATAATATTTTTTCAAATAAAAAAGTCCCAGGAGATGAATGAGTCATAGAACTTTAGAATCTCCCTCACACCTTTTATAAGCTATGTAAGCATGGTGCTATTTTTCTGTTGTTCATTTGAAGGAAAAATATGTATTTTCCTTACTTATAAGGAAATGTTTGATCTCATTTCACAAAAATAATCTCTATGAAGTTTTCAGGGAAGATTATCAATCATCATAAAGATAAAAGGTAATAAATTAACAACATTGAATTAACATAGGTAATCACTTAACCTGGGGTGGGGGGGTTAATATCCCGTTTCTGAATTTCTAAGATTAACTACTCCGTAGAACTTTAAAATCTATTTTAAAGAAAAAAAAAATTCCTGATTGAAGAGAGATGCCTTTGAGAAGGAATCCTCAGATTTCTCACACCTGTGGTTTTTTATTGCTCCTATGGAGAACTTAGGTTGGTGGACACAGGGAGCCTGAAGTACTCCTTGGGGAGGTTTTGTTGGAACAGTAGAGTTATGAAATAGCTAAACTGTCATGGGCAATAGATCTACATTACAAAGACAATACAAAGTAAGGTTTCCAAAATAATGACCCCACCTGTAACTGAAGGCAGTAATGAGCAGAACGACCCTAAATAGCAGTTGATGTGAGAGAAGTTGCTGGGCTATGGAATGCATTTATATAAGTAGTCCTTGAATTCCTATTCATCCTTTTCAAGACCATCTCTTTATTTTATCAAATCCTGAAACTTGTTCTTGTAATGAGTTCTTGTCTCATCTTCTATTTTTTAACCAACAGGAAAAAAGTTGTTTAAAATTTTAGAAAAGCTTTTAAAATATAGATCATACAAAATATAGTGCCCATTTACCTTCCATCATAACCTGACCCACCTTCCTCATATAGACTCAAACACAATTCTTCTAAATCCCAAGATGACATATTATTTCCCTTAAAGATCTTGAAAGTTTTAGGAAAGTGTCTCCAAAATAATTTTTGTAAGTTCGACTGTTTAATTAATGCTTATTCCAGTTACTAATGTTTTTATAACAAATTATCCCAAAGCATAGCCATCTAAAAAGCTATTTATCATGTCCGTGGGTTCTGTGGGCAAGGAATTTAGACACTGTAGAGCAGAGACGGCCTTCTGAACATGAGAGGCCTCCCCAGCTGATAGGTTCCAAAGCTGGGGGTGGGAATCCATCCCTCGTGGGTCTTGTGTTTGATGCTAGCATTTGGCTAAGCGTCTTAATCCCTCTCCAGTGGGCCTCTCCATATGGCCTATAATTTGGGCTTCCTCACAACATGGTGACTTGATCCTAAGGGTACACACGTCCCAAAAAGGAAAGGGTGAGTCAGAAGTCATATCCCCTTTTATGACCTGGCCTCAAAAATCAGAAAATACATTCCATTCATTGAGACAGTCACAAATGCCTACTAAGTCTCAAGGGAAGATAGATACAGCCTGTTAATGGGGAGTGGCAAAGTTCTTGAAGGGTATGTGGGACAATGGCTGGAGCCATTTGTGAATGGAGCTGTTGATACTGAGCTTTCCTATATGGTGATCTGGTTGGTTGTTTTGTTCTTTCAATTTTATGCTTGGGGGATTCTGGGAGACTTGTTAGGGCCAGGGTGGTTAAAAAGAACAGGGAAATTCATCATTCTGCATTTACTACATATAGAGTTTGATTAGGATAGGCCATCTTCAACTACACTAACATCTGTGCCAAAGAATCCCCAGCCCTGGGATTCGGTGTTTAACACTCTTCAGAGAATAAATCTTTAGCCATCTGTAGGGTAGAAAAGGGTCATAGAACTTGAGAGATCTAAATATCTGATTGGATCTCCAGCAGTTTTCACCCAGTGCTTTTCATCTTCTTTTCCACCACCAAGCCCAAGGGAAATTGGAACTGTCAACTCCTGAGAATTCCAGAGATTCTGTGAAGTCTGTGATGGGAATACCTTGATTTCCATCCCTCTCCACTCAGGTTTTGGATTCTGCTGTATTAGTTCTAACTCATCTAGTATTAGTCCTTATGCTTTTCAGTTTCCAAAATGTAGGGCTGTTGTCTTTTCTCCTCATTTCCCAGTTGTCTGAAACCCTTTCCTATGGTTTTGGTGGGGTTTTGATAGGGAGTGAGTTTAGATGTGCGTATGCAAGCCGCCATCTCAGTCAGAGTCTCTTTGGTGCCTTTCAACCACTATTCGTATGATTAACAAATTTCAAAAAATCCAACTTTTTCAAAATGCTCCAAGTTTTCAGCAATTCTCTTGAAGTATGACAGCACCTAGAAATGAATTTCAGGTGTAACTCTAACCAGCACATAGGTGACAAATGTTTCTTCTCGTGTTTCAGGTACTCGACTTGGGATCTCTCAAACTATGTTAGTGCAGGAGTGTCCCTCAAGTCAATAAGAAGTGCTCTGAAAGAAAGTTTGAGAAATATCATGTACCATCTTGTCAAATGTTTATAATACTATAAATCAAGAAACAAATGTACTTAATTTTTTAATCCAATATTTCTACAACATTTTTCTATACAATCTGTTTTTGGGAGAACATCTCATAAATCTCCAGCATAATGTCCCTCCAATTGGGGTTCACTAACCATCTGCACCAGAATCATTTGTGACTCTTTTCTATATTTGGAAGCCCTTGGCCCTATCCCAGATCGTGAATCAGTTTAGGCCTTGGGAACCTATATTTTAAATCAAGCAATGTATCTAGTTCTTATCCACGTTAGTATTACTGGAGCCTTTGCCCACCTATTTGAACTTCCATCTGGAGGAATTTCCATATAAGAACACTTCTCTGGCCACTCCCTATGCTCTACACATTCTATTCTTTAAGGAGAAATGACTTTTCTGAGTGGTAAACGGGGAGAAAAAAATATGCATGCTTGGCTCAGACCTAGCCTCTCATCTTTGTGGGATCTGTCTAGCTGTCAAAAGAATGTATTTTACTACATAGGATAGGCTCCATCTTGAGGGCAGAAGCTTATGATTATCCAACTGTTGCAGAGAATGACCAGAAACATTTATCTAATACAGGATTAAGACAATAGAAAATCCACTTACAGGGTTAAAGGTGGATAGTTTATTTTTCGCATAACTATGCCCATCTCTCAATTGGTTCTGAACTGAGACATGTGAATATTGAGGCCCTTCAAATCCCAAATTTATGATTGATGGTAACTACTGACCTGTATGTAAGTTTAAAAACAAGAGGCATATTTTATTTTTATTTTTTTTTAAATTTGCATCCATGGAAAAAGCAGACAAAGTAAAGAAGAAGTTACTGTAATCTATATATTTGGAAGTAATTCTAACAGATTTGAAAATAGCCAGATTCATCCTCATATTTCTTTTAAGATCCCTCTTAAGACAAGCAGGGAGATAGGAGACCAGCATGTGTAACATCTGGTTTGTTTAGGGATTGAAAGGGTGCAGTAGAGGGAGTTCTTGGAAACATTCTTAAAGGATGTGGTAGGAGAGCACCTGGAAAAGCCGACTTCATTGAAGGAAGGCTGCAAGGGCCCAGGCAGAGGAGGTCATGTTTAACAAATCGGATGAAGTTCCTTGAAGATATCCCTGTCATGAAAGATGAAGGAGATTTAGTGGCTATATAAAGAGTACTCTGATGTTTAAACAAGATTTGACAAGATTCCACATCCGGGATTAATAGTCAAGGAGAAGAGCCATTGAACATGGAGATCATAGAGTCCAAGATAAAAAAACTGGCTCAAGAAAGGAGATGGATGGAAGACAAGAAAGGGCTTTGCAGCTTGGAAAGGGATTAGCTGGATGGAGGAG
This sequence comes from Perodicticus potto, assembly GCA_963574655.1. Lineage (NCBI taxonomy): Eukaryota > Metazoa > Chordata > Mammalia > Primates > Lorisidae > Perodicticus > Perodicticus potto. The sequence goes on from CAUYRH010109748.1 coordinate 31,312, forward strand.
GGGATAGTAGTAGGAGACAATGGTCAGCCAGTTTAGGGATAGCATTTATTTATAATAGACATGGAAGGACAGCCAAACAACACAAGGAATACACCAAGTCTTGAAATGATTCAGAAACTTGGACCCAGAATTTCTATCAAGTCATGGCCAGTAAGGACAGAGATGCTTGGCCATGCCACGGAGCCCTGGGCAGAGGGATGGAAACCAACACAATCCAAAGACACCAGGATTAATAAGCTAAAATTGAGAACAATTAGCCCAGTGATGTTTGCTGAGGCTGGAGCTTTAGGAGACTGTGAAGTCATTTGTCTTTGGTATTTCCAGCCTTTCTCTCAGAGCTCCTCCTCGCTGCCCCATTCTCACACTCTCCTCTCTTCCTCTTATATAAAAACCTAATGTCAGTAAAATAACTTACCCTGAGGGATAAGTGTTTAGACAGAGGTTAAGGTATTACTCTTCCTCTGGGCATTTACATTTTAATGGGAGTAAAAAAATTAAATCAAAGTATTATAGCTGTTGTGATGGCATTTCAAGGAAGAGTTTGGGGAGGATGCAGCAGGGCTGTTCTGTGTCCCAGAGGTCACTCATGGTGGCTGTCTCCTCCACCTGGTGGTAAAATCAATGTTGATCCTGCCAAACAGTATAGTCTTCAATGCTCATGAAAAAATAAAATCGGTGAAAATCAATCTGTATTTAAAAACTGGGTGCATGGAGGAAAACATACAGTATTGACAGGTTCTGACTAAAGGACTGGGTGGTGTAATATCATGATACAGAAACAAGAAGGAGAAAAGAACAACAGACAAGGGAGCAAGGCCAAAGCCAGGGGGCTATGAGCCTTCAGCCCCAACACTCCCTTCATCATCCTCCGGGAAATCCTGCCCTGTTTAAATGTCACTTCCTCCACAAAGGTGGGAGTGGACATGGTTGTTTTGGTAACTGACAACAGCAGGAGTAGGTTGTTTTCTATGTCGAATTCCCCTGTGAACCTAAGCAGAAAATGAGGAATAGTGGGGAAGAGCAAAATGGGCATTAAACCTTATATTAGGCTATTAAAGTCCTTCCTGCTTCTTTGGGACCTTGGAAAGGCACAATTAGTGAAAAGTGGCCAATGTTTTCCTCTAGAAATCTACTGAATTCCTTCCTAAGGATGGACAGATTCAATGATAGGAGAAAACTGTGTTCCCATAGCATCTCATTCGCATGCAGAAGGCAGATATTCCACAGCCTTTACTACTAGCAAGAACACAGCTGAGAGTTCAGTAGGAGAAGGGATCTGAACTTTTATTTTATTTACTTATGTATTTATTTTATTCATTCATTTATTTATTTATAGATAGATGCTCACTCTCCTGTCCCAGCTAGAGTGTGGCGGCTTCATCATAGCTCCCTGCAACCTCCAACTCCTGGGCTCAAGTATTCCTCCCACTTCAGCCTCCCAGAGTGCCAGGATTATTGCCATGAGCCACCTCCCCGGGGCCAGGTTCTGAGCTATTAAAAGGCTATCACAGAAAAACCCAATGGAAACTAAGCAGGTGGGAGGGGTAAGGAGGGGAGGAAATTCACACCTAATGGGCACAGTGCATACTGTATAGGAGATGGGCTTTGACTCAAATTCCACAAAAGCAAATCATGCAACCTAAGCAATTGTGCCCCCATGATATTCTGAAATAAACAAAATAAAAATAAAAGGCTGTAAAACACCCCTAGGAATGTTATCCATGGAGGAGTCCTTCACCAGCTCTTTCAGAGTTCATGATGATCTTGCTACATGGTGGTAAAAAGATTAATTACCTAGTTTCTCATTTCAGAGATGAAAGCCTAATATTAAAAGTGAGACATAGGCTCAGTGCCTGTGGCTCAGCGGGCTAAGGCGCCAGCCACGTACACCTGAGCTGGCGGGTTCGAATCCAGCCTGGGCCCGCCAAACAACAATGACGGCTGCAACCAAAAAATGGCCAGGCATTGTGGCAGGCGCCTG
>CAUYRH010109749.1:0-23825 GCA_963574655.1 Perodicticus potto
TTTTTTTTTTTTTTGAGACAGAGCCTCAAGCTGTCACCCTGAATAGAGTGCCATGGCATCACAGCTCACAGCAACCTCCAATTCCTGGGCTCAAGCAAGTCTCTTGCCTCCGCCTCCCAAGTAGCTGGGACTACAGGCGCCCGCCACAACACCCAGCTGTTAAATTATCTTTTACTTTTATTTATAAATATTAGTTGCCCATTTTTTGAGACTTTGGGAAAAAAATAAGAAGTTAACTAATGACTCCATACTGAGTTTCAGAGTTAAAGCATTCTACAATAGATATACTCTTATTTGACAATGTGAATGTTACTTTCTTTGCTTTATGATTATTATTGCTTAATATTTCGATCAGTAATCATCTGATTTCTTTTCTGAATGTATTTATCTTCTTTCATTCTTTTCGAGGTTTTTATTTCTAGTCCTTATCCTAAACACTGTTATTGTTATTAAATTTTAAGCCTTTTTAATTCTGTGAAGGCAAAAAGTGGAAACCTAATAAACACCTGTATATGTAAAAATTAAAAAAAAAGAAAAGAAAAATTCGGCACATGCCAGTGAGCGGCAGGCTGGATGCTATAGGGCTCAGCTGGCCACTGCTCAGAGGGTGTGACTGAGGCAACAAAGTAAGGGAATTTGACCTGGAGCCCAAAATAAAAAGCTTGAGCCCTATCTCGACCACTTGGGCAAGGTGTGTGCATGACCTCCTCTGTTGGCCTCCATTTCATCTTTAAAATGTGGGGACTATCCTGGGCCTGCCTAGCTGCAAGGCCATTGTTGGGACTGAGTGAAATGGTGGCTCTGAATGTTGCCCAGAAGCAACAAAGTTCCCCATGGATGTGGGACTTAGAAACAAGGAATTAGTCACAGTCACCTGGTGACACGGCCAAAGGCGGTTGGTTGTAGGTTTGCCCTCTGAAAATGAGGGAATGGTCCTGCCCACTTCTGTGGCTGTGATAATTTGTCAAATGACATATCATTTGACCATAAGATAACCAGATTCCCAGGAGGGCAGGACGCCAAGGAAACAAAGTGTTGGCTTAAGCAGAATTGAACATACTTTCACATTATTTTATCCTGGAATGAGATATAGATTTGATTCCCATTGTAATTAGTTTACCACGTGAGATTTGGCCAAGAGGCTTGGCTGGCAGGGGTGGAGGATGGGGAACAATTTTAGTTCATTTGGAAATTTGAATAGATGACAGATAAGATACTTGGTTCAGTTTAGGTTCCAAGCAGGAGGGGTGTTTGCCCTAGTTTGGGTCTACAGTCTGTTACATTTGGGGTCCACTGGCCTTTTGTAATGGAGTTTGCCTAAGCAAGTGACATTTCTCATAATGTGCTTTTTCAGTATGTTTGCAAATCAGAATCTGTTCAATAGGTGACATTCAGATCAGTTAAAATTACCAAGAGAATAAGCTAGCAGAATAGCTTCTTCAAACAACACAGAGAGCATCCACCCACAGCTTCGTTCATTCATTTCATTCATTCATTCCACAAACATTTATTAAATTCCTGGGCTAGGGTTTCTCCCTAATGATGGGAAAAGAGGACAATGAAGACTTAGTCTCTGATCTCAAAAACCCCATGGTTGGGTGAAAAGCCTGCAGAGAAGTATATTACAACATAGGATGCTGGGAGGTACAGTCAAGGCATGCACAGGAGTAGGACAAAGGCAAAGAGTCCAAGCAGTGCTGTGTGGCAGGCAAGGACTCGCAGAGGAGGTGGCCCTGGTCTGGACCTCAAAAGATGAGTAAAAATTCACCAGCTATATGACACTTAACTGCATTCTGATTCTCATTTCCTTACTAGTGGAAGTATTTATTTTATTTTGTACATGCACACACATATACAGGCCATTAAGTTTTCTTCTCTAGCAAACCAGAGAGTAAGAGAAACACAGCAAGAAAAGGACCACTGATATTGCACATAATCCTTCCTCCCCTGACAAGCCAAGGCCCTGGGACGGGCTAAAGTGACAGCTACAGACGGGGAAGGCCATCCTCATGGAGCTGTCCCTCGTAATGTGGCAAATAAACAAAGAAAGGTCATTCCACATTCTACAGGCTTAGGAGGGGAAACCTTGTGACAACCAAATAGCCTTGACTTTGAGGAAAAGCAAGAAGTCTAAACCTTAACACACAGTTCTTACTAAGCCAAAAAGGTAATCAGGGCATTTTGTCTGCAAGTGTCAAACAGCAAAGTGATGTTTGACCTAGCCAAAGGTTAGGGATTATCTCACAAGAATGTGTTAACTCCTGTGGGCACCACTGCTCAGGATCAGAGGGGAAGGGAAGAGGGAACTCAATTCTCCCCTCCAGCAGGGGGGCAGCCAGCATTCAGCAGCCAGTTGCCCAAGTGAACAAATTAAAAAGACTGGACTTGCCTACCTGTTCAAAGTACAGAACTCCCAAGGAAGACCCATTGATTATGGCTTCAGAAAATACACTAAAGAGAAAGAGCAGAGAGGAGGGCAGAGGAAAGCATGTGTTGATTCTGCTCACATTGGCAGGCAAAAGATCATTTAGCCAGAATGACAAGCCCATGCACAGACAATGGCTGGCAGCCACTCATTTGGTGGAAACTAAAAGTGACATTTAGAAAAGGTGCTACACTGAGCTACAGCATCAAGATGAATTTGTAGATGTAACCAATCACATAGACGCACCTACTACGTAAATTAGTTCCCCTAACCCACCACTCTTCCTCCTTAATGGGCACAGCCTTCTAGTTGGCAGGGGTTAGACGGGCTTCCAGACCAACCCTTCAGTCTTTCATTTTTTATTTATTTATTCATTTTTGAGACAGAGTCTCAAGCTGTCACCCTGGATGGAATGCCGTGGCGTCATAGCTCACAGCAACCTTCAAATCTTGGGCTCAAGAGATCCTCTTGCCTTAGTTTTTCTATTGTTAGTAGAGACGGGGTTTCACTTTTTTTCCGGCTGGTCTGGCACTCATGAGCTCAGGCAATCCACCCACAGGATTCAGATCAGCTCCCAGAGTGCTAGGATTACAGGTATGAGCCACCAAGCCTGGCCTCAACCCCTTATACCAAGGCACCAGTGCTGTGGTAGGAAGAGGAAGAGTTCCTCTTCTCACAAGACTTGGGATCTCAGCCAAGTGGTGAAGACTAAATAAGAGATGTGAGAATGCACTGAAGGAATCGGATGCTGGCCTACATTTTTAATAGGTGAAGACGAGGTTCCCAGAAGTACAGTGACCTGATGGGAGGCAACACTCCAATTCCTAACTCCTCTCTCAGTGTTCTTTCTGCTAAAAATCACACCTGGAACTATGGAAAGAGCTTTTATTATTTCATGGGTGCAAATTTTATCTCCCAGAGTGAGTTACTCTGGGTCGAGAATTATATATTCTCCATGCCCCCATGGTTCTTGGTACTTAATAACAGCAGCTAATGTGTATGGAGCCTTTACAGTATTCTGGCCTTTGTTCTAAGTGGTTTTCAAGTGCCAACTGATTTTATCCACATGCTAAATCTATGAGGCAGGGTATTTTTCATCATTTCCATTATTATAGCTGAGAAAACTGAGACACATGTTAAGAAAAGTGCCTAAGATGGCACAGCCAGTAAGGTGGTGACATTTCTTTCCTTACTGAGGCAGTCAGACTCTAAAGCTCTGCTCTAACCATTGTGAGGAGAAGCACCGGTGTCAGACAGATCTGGCAGTGCTACTCCAGGGCAGCAGTCACCTACTTGGGTGTAGAAGCCTGGCACAGTGCTTGTATGTGCCAGGGACTCACGCGGTTGTAGTTTCCCTTGACCCGAAGAAAGTCCTATGATAAAATAACTTGCTATGTGCAGCCCCCGTGCTGGCTTCCTACTATTGGGGTGACCTGGACCCGCTTCCATCCTTTCTTCCTCTCACAAGGGACACAAGAAAATTTGTCTGGAAATGTGATGAACAGTCACAAATGGGCCTGGACATTATTGAACAGGGAGAAGCAATCAACTTTGTTGACAGTCACAAAAAAAAAAAAAAAAAACCACATTAGAATTAGATAAACTTTTCATTTATCTAAGTAGAAAAGATTTTTTAAATAATAATATCTAATGCTGGCAGATGTGGAGTAAAATGGTACTCCTAGACTCACTAGAACAGTGTAAATTGGAAACCAGTTTAGCCATGTATAGACGATTCTTGTTATCCACAGTAGTTATGAAGTTATGTCTTATAAAATCACCACTAAAAGTGAAATAGCAAATTCTGAACTATTGCTCCTAGAGGAAATACAGGGTTGGGTTCCTGTGAGCCTCTGGCTACAACATTTTCATCAACCAATTAATATATAACCTTGTCTTATACATGTTTGTTTAAAGACACCATATTCAATATACTATATTTTGTTGATTCATTAACATTGAACTCATGGCCAGCTCATTGAACTCTGACCTGAACAAAGTTCAAACACATACATTAGTCTTTTCTCTGCAAGGCCCATCTTGTACTTAAAAACAGCAGACAGCACATCAACACTGTGATTGGGGGTCATTTTGAAGACCAAAATCATCAGCACAAAGCACAAAAATGCAAAAAACATGGCACTAAGTAGACCACAACAAGGAGACTTATTTATAATACAACTGAATAAAGAAGGCATGTGAGGCCTTGCTTGACCTTGACTGGTAGTGTTCATGACAGGTCACTCGAATGCTTCCACTCTGATCATGTCCAAGAGTGACCATGAAAGCACAGCAAGTATTGATTTACGGGTTTCAAACACATTTTACCAAGTAGGTGAATTCACAGATTCAGAATGTATGAAAAATGAGCATCAACTGTATGGACTTTGGGACGTCAATGAAGTAACTTGTGCTAAGCACAGAACCTAATAAGGTCATGCCTATTGAAAGGCACAGGTGACAAATCTAGATTTGATCTCACAAGCACCTTTTCAACTGATCCTATTCTGGCTGAAAAAGATCACCCATGTCCTATAGTAAGAACCACTATGCATTTCAGGATGAGCACTACAGCACAGATAATTAAAGGCTCTGCACTTGGATTTGGTGATGGGAAGCATAACAAAACAAGGCTGTAACCCTCAAGGACTCAAGGCCCTGGCCTCCAGGGAGAAAGCTCCCACCAAGAACTAAGCCCTTTGCAAGTGTCTGAACCCATGGTTCTGGGGATGGCTGGGAAGACAAAGCCCCTTCTGCCCTGACTTATCTCCTGCCTCTCTCCAACTTGTTTTGATTACACTGGCCTCCTAGCTTCTTCTTTGAACATACCAGGCAGGGTATAATCCCACGTTAGGGCCTTTGTACTTGCTGTCTTCCTGGCTTAGAATACTCTCTAGACAGCTGACTGGTTCCCTCCCTCACCTCTTCCCACTGTGCTCAATTTGGACTTCTCTGCCCACCCCACCCATTTCTCCCCCTCCTTTTTCCTTATTTTGTTTCGATAGCAATTATCATCATCTGATATATCATTTGTTTTGATTGCTCATATATTATCTCTCCCCCACATAAAGCTAGGTAGGGGGAGGAGGATTTCATCTTTTTTATTATAGCCCTATTCCTAGAAGGTGATCTAGCACACAGTAGACACTCAGAAATTATTTGTTTGTTGAATGAATGAATGCATGTTAGATACTAGTACAATGAATGATAGTGAGAATTTTTGTCCCAGTCACTGTGTTGGGTCCTTTGCACAGGTTACTTCATTGAACTCCCAAAGCCTTAACACATGCAATACTCATTTTGTAGGTAAAAGGACCAACTCAATTAAAGCCAACCAGCTAGTAGGAAACTGAACTGTCACAAAGCCCAGCTTTTTCTAAATCTAAAGTCACTGTGCCAATTTTTCTCAAACTTTCTGGGATAAAGAACCAGTTGGGTTTTCTCATTCCTCTTGTTCACAGTCTGTCACAGACTGAAAACAGAAAAATGAAATGAGGAAAAGAGGACAAAATATGCGCTTGAATTTACAGACTAACAATATTTCTAAACACTTTCAATGTTTGCGCTTAATCTCACTGCAGATAGGCCAAAACAATTTGGTCCACAGTACGATACTATAGCTCTACACCACACCCAAAGGATAAAATACTGTCATCTTGAGTTTCCAGCCTGCCAGGGGTTGAGGCTGCAGGAGAAAAGCTGGTGATCCCTTTTGCAAGGAACTTGAAAAGGTCACAAATCAATGTTTCTTCCTTTGACCCCTTACCGTTATGGGAGGTGTGTTTCTCACTCTCAGTTTTCAAGTGAGAAAATCTGTTTTTCCTCTGTTCCTCTCCAGGGCTCTTCAAAGCATTGATTCCTTGTTAGCCTTGACCCTCCCCCACCACCACTCCATCCAAATAGCACTACTAACCCTCTCCCTTATCACATTCTATTTATTTGCATCACAGCCCCTGTCCACATCAGAAATCATCTTTCTATTTATCTGTTTACTTATTTCTTTCTTCTCTATTTGTTTTTTTTTTTAAAGACAGATACTCATTACCCCAGGCTAGGGTGCCCTAGCCTCATAGCTCACAGCAACCTCAAACTCCTGGGCTCAAGGAATCCTCTTGCCTCAGACTCCAGAGTAGATGGGACTATAAGCGTGAGCCACCACGTCTGGCTAGTTTTTCTATTTTTAGTAAAGACAGGGTATCACTCTTGCTCGGGTTGGCCAAACTCCTGAACTCAAGCAATCCACCCACCTCTACCTCCCACAGTGCTAGGATTACAGGGTTTCTCTTCTCTCTTTATAATACAAACTCTAGGAGGGCAGAAACTTCAGTTCATCATCCCTCCCTAGTACCTGACACTGAATTAGGCTCCCTGAAGGATATTTTGAACGAATGCAGAGAGAAAAAAGAAACATGAAATGATGAATAGCTCACCTAAGGTCAAAAACCAGGAAGGACCTGAGCTACAGACTGCATACATTCAGTTGTTCAACAGACAACGGTTAAATGTCTCTTCCTTGGAGTCAGGCGTGGATCCAGGCACTGGGGTCACGGTGGTGGATGAGGAAGGAAAGATTCCTGTCCTGCCAGGCTCACAGGTCTCACTTCCAAACGCACTACTCCTCTCTGCCTTTCTGGCCCTCTCTATTTTCTTTCAGCTGTACATACTATTCTGCCGGTGAACTCACAGGCAATCATGTACGTGGCAATTATACTACACCTGGTTTTAGTGTTGCCAGATAAAAAGAAGTTACATCTGAATTGCCAATAAACAATGAGTAGTTCCTTAGCATATGTATGTTGCATGGATACTGGAGAAACACATACACTGGGAAATTACTCATTGTTATCTGAAATTCAAATTCAACTTCTCTTGGTTTTTTCCTCTTCTTTCCCCATCCCTAAATCTGGCGATCCTGCAGATAAGGGAGAAAGCCCCCAACAAGAGCCAAGCCCTTTGCAAGTGTCTGATAAAACTGAGGCTCAATGAGAACAAACAACTTCAGTAACTGTCCCCCAATGCACATGGCCAGTGGGAGAGGCAGAACTACCCCCTATCCTGTGTGGAGCAGTCAATCCACAGCTTCCTAAGGTGGAACACCTGATCTCTCACTCTGCTCAAAGACCCTATGCTTCTCAACCCATACCAATTTCAGCATGACTGCCGAAATTCATATCCCCTAAGGATTATCTTGCCATTGAAATATCTCCTTGGCCTCCAGCAGTTGCCATATTTGTATGTGTATGTAATAATTTTTAGTAAACTTTTTTCTGATGATAAAACCGGTAATAATAAATGCACACAATGGAACACTACACACCAATGAGAAGGAACAGTCCCTGTTACAACAACAGAACAGCTTGGTGAGTTTTTATATATTTAAAAAGAAATAATACTGAGCAAGAGTCCAGATCTCAATGTGGAATCCTGTATCTCCATCTGGGTTATGGTTGTACCATAATGTGATAAATACTACATAAAAACTTACCAAGCTGTCCACTTAAGAATTCTGCACCTCTCTATTTGTAGGTTATACTTTAATGAAAAATTTAAAACAAGCAAACAAATTAATTTTGTTCATTATTTTTAAAAATGCCCAAAGTAGACAAGTATAAAAACAGTAAAAATCATCTGTCTTTTTCACCACTGGGAGATATCACAACTCACATTTAGTGTGTATCCTTCCGGATCTTTTCCCAATACCATTAACTTTTCATGAGCATTTCCTAAGAAAGGAATCCCAGCCGTAATACCAATTACTGGAGGTGCTAACTTATTTAGGAGTCTGAATTCCCTGGACATGACTTTCACTTACCCAGGAAGCCCTGACACACTAGATTTAATTTGGTCATTTTTAGAAAAGCATGGAACAATTAACAGCAAATAAATGGAATTAAAATAAAATTGAATACGGGCTTTCAATGATATGTCAGAATTTAATTTTAAGCACAGTAATGAATATAAAATAAAATGAAAGCTTTGGCTTGGAGGGATTCTTGAGCCTCCTGGGACCCCCTGTGTGCCACCTAATGGCCACATTGTGCCATGACATCCAACCGTCATCTGAACATCTGAAGTCCCAACTATGATGCCTCCTTTGCTTGTGAGTTTACACATCAGCCCCAAGAGCTTTCCAGATGTCTTGTTTCCCCAGTTAACTGCACAGTTCTTAGAACATAGAACTATCTTAATAAATAGTTGCTGAATAAAAGAATGGTGGGGTGGATGGATGCGTGGGTAGGATGAGTGTGTGGGTAGGTGTGTGGGTAGATGAATGAATAGGATAGGTGGATGGATGGATGGATGGATGGATGGACAGATAGACAGACAGATGGGCATTCTTGCGCCTCATGAAATAAGGGAATAATCCCTAGCCTACTCACCTCACAGGATTTGTTGGAACAATGTATAACCTAACCGCCAGTAGAGACCATATAGATGTAACAATATTATGACAATCCAACGCCAGGGTGTAGGAGGCAAATAGTGACAAGGGTAAACAGGGAGGATACAGAGACAGGTTGTATGTTAAAGACAGGAAACTTAAATAAATGTAAAATGACTTGAGCTGGGGACTTAATAGACACTTGAAAAATGGTGGGTCTTTTCCCTTTCCTCCCCACCTCTACTGCAGCCCCAGCTCACAAATCCTTTCTATAGCATGTGAAAATGAAGATTTGTCCATTCAGAAATGAAGTGATGGTCAATGTTTATCTGTTGTTCATTGTAAAACAGGCCAAGGTCACCATGTTTGTGGATGTGAGCTGGCACATCAAACCTCCCCTCAGTTAGGAAGAGTGGCTTCTGAAACATCACTGTCAGGCTGGCTGGTGGTGGGGTGCCCATCTGAGCGTGTCCACTGTTGACGCATTTGACAAGCGTCATGCTGGCCTTGTCTTTGAAACTGCATAGTGAGGCTCTGTTCTGCATAAAGGCAGCACAATGTGGCAAAAATAATACAGGCAAGGGGTGAAAAGATTGGGCTTTGCCACTCACTGGTTGGGTGACCTTGAACAGGTCATCTCCCTTGTCAGTACAGAAACATCTCATTATGACACTGCGATAAGAAAATGCCTGGGAAGACACTTAGTAAACTAAAGCACTGGGCCCAGAGTAAGGTGTGGCTACCCCAAATGAACATCATATCCCAGATATGACTTGACCCAGCTCATAGAGTGGCACCTGCATCGATCTGGACCCAGCTTCTCCTCATAGAACACAACCCTGTGTTGGCAGCTGACAATCTTATTTCACACTGAGCTTATGGCCCACGAAGACCTACGCCTACTAGCTTTTTTCCCCTCTTTTATGGACTGTACTCCTTCAGTTACTCTTTGTTTAACTGATTCTTTAAAGGTGGACTTTGTGCTACATTTCCACTAGATTAATCTTATTGCTTTGGTAAGCTATTAAAGTATTTTTATACTACTTTGGCTATTTCATACATTACCTCACCCTGCTCACTTGGCGAGGGCTGAACATTTCGTTATTATCCAATCCATGCATTCAGTTTACATTAACTGAACTCTTGCTATTCTCTACCAGGCGTCCTCAAAGTTTTTAAACAGGGGGCCAATTCACTGTCCCTCAGACTGTTGGAGGACCGGACTATAGCTTTTTAAAAAAAAACTATGAATAAATTCCTATGCACACTGCGCATATCTTATTTTGAAGTAAAAAACAAAACGAGAACAAATACAATTCACACCGCCGCATGTGGCCCGCGGGCCGTAGTTTGAGGACCCCTGCCACTGTGTAAGGAGCCAGGGGATACAAAGGGTGTATCTGATAGAGGCAGCAGGTGCCATCATAGAGGCAACCCTGGCTGCCAGGAGCACAGAGAACAGGGCATACATACCCTCTGCTGCCAGCAGCAGTGGTAAGGTTTTCCAGTTTATGCATTGTGGCAGAGGCCAAGGCCCATTCTCCTTTTCTTTCTAAGTAACCGCTTGACTGTATTTTCCAGCCCCCAATAGTTACTGGCGCTTCTACATTAATGTCCAGTCTTTCTTCCAGAGCAGATGAAGAGATAAAATCCATTGTGATACGTCTCTTGTGATTTCCTCTGCCTTCCAAGAAGTTTCTTAACTGCAGGTGGCAGCAGCTACCCTGCTCTGATCATTCTGACCTCATCACCTAGTCTTCACCTCCTTACTAGGCAAATATTAGTAGCGTTCCTTCTATGGGCCAGGAACTATGTTGGGCTCTGCTATATTCTATTAAATCCTCTGAGTTCAAAATCTCCACCTTGGGGAGCAGTTCCTTTCCCACCGTGGTGGGTGCCCTTCCTCAGCCCTTGCACCTCAGCCCAGACCCAAGTCTGAGCTTCTGCATCCCTACACCCCTGCTTAGTACTGGGCACGCCAAGGCACTGGGTGCAGGTGCTGTAGGGGGAAGCAGAGGAAGCAAGAAGCACCTTGTTCACTTGGTCTCTTGATTAGCAGAGCACTGTAGTAAGGAAAACCTGGATTTTGAGTAAAGAGACATAGGTTTGAGTCCATCTGCAACCAACAAACTTTGTGAATTTGGATACACCCTTCTGAGCTTTATTATAAAACAAGCTGAATAAACTAGATCTTTGGGTTCCTCCAATATTCTGACTCTTTCTATGCTAATCCCTACTTCTTGGGTGAAATCTCTACTCTGTTCTAATCCAGTTTCATAGTGAAACAAATTTTTTTTTAAAAAAGCAGAAGAAAAGGAAAGACAGTTTGGCCAACCTTCTTTATAATGAAACATCTGCGGGCACCATGCAGCCCAAAGCTGAAAAACAACTGCGAAGGGATAGATTTTCAAAATATCCAAAGATTCTTCCTTGCCCATAACCTGATTTCTTTTAGGCCCAGACTGATCTTGTCCAGATTCAAATTCTGTGCTAATTGTCAGAACTGGCTTGAATTATTCATAGAATTTCTATACTGAAATAGCTTGGCAGCTATTCTTTGCAGATATATTCATCCTTTCACATCTTCAGGAATTCTTCATTAATGAGCCATTTGGATAGGCCAGTCCCTGAGCTTCCTCGGGTATGTGTCTCTTCACCTGTAACTGTCGGCCTCCTGTATCTTTGGCTCAGAATGTCTTTGGTTCTGTGATTGCAGGTGCCTCAGCCTGAAATTCCACATGCAGCTCACAACCAACAGCAGACCACGTAGACATTAAAAAAACAAAATGAAGGATGCCATCTGATGATTAAACTCAAAAGGAATTATGCAATTAGCAAAGGACGTTGATCACGCAACATGTGAGTCTAATTGCAGTGCATGCAAATGTTTGCTAAATTAGATAAATATAGGTTTGCAGTCACTCTGGTGCACAGAATGAGTTGTAAAGTTAAGGAAAATATAAAAGTTAATTATAAGATGGAAACGATAAACATAGGGTATGTGCACCGGGCTGATTAGGATTATTAACCAAGTAATCATCTCTTGCCAAAGGTAGAGTGTTATAGGAGTCCTGGGCCTATAGCCTCACCACCGTGTAATGAAGTTACCACATTTTATAGGACATGAAAAACATGCTTCATTTTTACACAGCACCTGTCATCTGAGATGCCTCAGCACTTAGAGCTGGTTATATTGGCTCACCAGTTTGCCCGCTGCATACTGCTGGGGAGGACAAGGCTTCATGTACTCACTTGGGGAAGAAATGCTGGGTTCTGACCATTCTCAGACCTCCTGAACCTGCACAAATGATAAATCTGCAAGCCCATGAAGTAGCTCTTTTGAGAACACACCTATTAGCTTGGGCCTTCCAAGTAGAGGTAAAATGAGTCCTAGAAAGGGAGCTACAGTGGGAGCCCAGGTTCTGGAGGCAGCCTGCTGGCTCCCTCACTAATTCTTTGACATGTTAGTTTAGCTCACTGTGAGATGATTTCTTCATCTCTATTGTGGAGACATGTCACCTACCTCTCAGGATTATTGCAAGGATTAAAGGACTAGCACTAAGAACACTGTCTGGCGCATAGAAAATACTCCGTAAATGACTTATTTCTTACTATAGGTTTTTCCCTGTTCAGTAGTTTACTCATTTAACAAAGTAAGTGCCCACTACATTTAAGTCACCTGTTGCTAACAACTATAGTCAGGTGTGTGCCCTCCCACCCGGCACACTTATCGGTTCCATTCTCACATTGAGATTGGATACAGGGAAGAAATGTTTTTTGTTGTTGTTTGTTTGTTTTTTTTAGAGAAGAAATGTTAGCAGACAAATAATTACAGTGAAGCTACATGTGAGATATACTGTTTTAGTGTTTCAAAATGTTTGTAAGCTGACTGGAGAAAGCTTCACTGAAGACAGGCCACTTCAGCTAGGCCGTGATGAGACTTTTTAACCGAAGGGAGGTTAGGTGGGAAGGTGCGTTAGCATTATAGATAGAGAATATACATCATAAAAGAAGATGCTGAAGTCAGACAATCCAAAGCAACATCAAGTTATTGCAGGAAGGGATGGCCAAGGCTGGACAGTGCTGTCAAGCTCTGACTTTGACTTTACCTCTTGATCTTTTAAACGAAAAGTGTTAGGATAAAGAAATAAGCAGAAAGGATGGAAAAGGAAAAGACTGGTGACAAAGAGCACTGGATGCTACTGTGCTGGCCCAGATGCAGGGTGACAAGGGTAAGAATGAAAAAGGCAGAGAGGCAAGTGACACGGGCCTCACTAACAAGACTCAGTGACCAAGTAGATGTGCAGAGCAAAAATAGGGAGACAGGATGACAGTAAGGTTTTCTTTTTACTTTTTCTGTTTTTAATATTTTTGAGACACAGTCTCACTATGCCGTCCTCGGTAGAATGCTATGGTGTCACAGCTCATATCAACCGCAAACTCCTGGGCTCAAGTGATTCTCTTGCCTCAGACTCCCACATAGCTGGGACCATAGGTGCCCGCCACAATGCCCGGCCATTTTTTTGTTGCAGTTGTCACTGTTGTTTAGCTGGCCAGGGCCAGTTTCAAACCTGCCACCCTTGGTGTATGTGGCTAGTGCCATAATCACTGTGCTACGGGCACCGAGCTGACAATAAGGTTTTTAACTTGGGTAGCAAGGACAGAAAGAAAGGTATGCTAGTCAACCAGAGATTCTGATTTTACCAGTTTCCAGTATATCATCTGAATAGGATCTCCACAGTAGGAGGCAGCATAGGATAGGAGTTCAAACACAAGCTTAAGGAAAACAGCTTGGGGTCCCCTGTGAGCTGTGTCACAAGCTTTAACCTCCCAGAGCTTCCATTTCTTCCTTTCAAAAATAGGAATAAAAGCAAAAGACTTTCAGGGATGTCGTGAAGATTAAATGAAATCATATGATGGTAAAGTATCTGCACGGTGCCTGCTACATAGGGAGCTCTCAGAAAATCCTGAAGCAAAGAAAAGCAGCAGGCACAATGGCTCAAGTCTGTGATCTCAGCACTTTGGGAGGCTGAGGCAGGAGGATCGCTTCAGGTCAAAAGTTCAAGACTAGCCTGGCAACACAATAAGACCTTGTCTCTACAAATAATGAAAAAAAATTAACATGGTGGTGCACACCTGTAATCCTAATTACTCAGGAAACTGAGGTGGGAGGATTGCTTGAGGCCATTAGTTTAAGGCTGAAATGAACTATGGATCACACCACTGCACTTCAGCCTGAGCAACAGAAAAGACCCCATTTCTGGAGAGAAAAAAAAAGAGAAGAAGAAGAAAGCTGGGGCTCCAAGATGTAGAATACCCTCCAGAAAAAGAAAAACATAAAAATGTAAAATATTTTCTATTGAGTATTCTTTTGAACATGGTTTGTTCTTTTGTTTATTTTGAGACAGAGTCTCACTCTCTCGCCCTCAGTAGAGTACCCTGGCATCATCATAGCTCACAGTAACCTCAAACTCTTATGCTCAAGAAATTCTCTTGCCTCAGCCTCTTGAGTAGCTAGGACTACAGGTGCCCACAATGACAAACAGCTACTTTCTATTTTTAGTAGAGACAGAGTCTTCCTCTTGCTCAGGCTGGTTTCAAACTCCTGGCCTCAAGCAATCCTCCCACCTGAGCCTCCCAGCATGCTAGGATTATAGGCATGAGCCACCCTGCCAGTTTGCTCCTATTTTGTTGATTCTGAAGCTCTTTGCATATCTTATAAAAACACCCACATACTATCACTATGCTAAAGCCTCATGGAAGTGCTGGTTGGCATATATTCAGGTCAGAATAAAGTTAAACCAGGTCACTGCATTGATTTGGAGCCAGAAATCCAGAAAGAGGGAGAGCAGTGAGCAATGATCCCAGGTCCTGCTGATGGAATCAGGCTGTGAATATGGGCAAATTTCTCCCTTGTTTTCATCAAGGACCCCATCATTTTTCTTCTCCTGCCTCTCCAACAATGCTAGCTTCCACATGCCTCTCCCAATTTCCTTTTGCAGAGATGAACCCAGGGGCTGCTGACCAGTCAGCTGGTGTATGTGGACTTCAAAAGCCTATTGACACAGCTGCATACCACTGGGCCAGAGGCCAGGGCAAGGCTGTCTGAAATGCTTTATCCACACCTTGAGAGGGGAGAGCCCACCCAGGGGGACCAATAAACCATCCTAGCTCCTGAAGCACTGTTATATAGTCAACAGAAATTCAACATAAAAAACCAAACTGGTTCAACCAAATGGGCCACTGGACTTTAGAAATTTTAGACCTGAATCTTGTCCTGATCAATTTTCTGCCACTGCCAGACTCTGCTCGCAGCTGACATCTCATTACAGACAAAATTGCCTGTCAGCCAAACTACTGTTATTTTTCAAAAATATGCTGAACCCTCTGAGATAATCCTTTAAAGGTCCAGAGAGACAGAAAGCAAGCAAGCTATGAAGTAGGGGTTTGAGCCCAATGTGTTAGACTTCAAAGCCTGTGCTTTTTCCAGTTTTGAAGGGAAGCTCAGCACCAGCAAATAATTGTATGATGTTGGGAGGCTTAAGTAATCAAGTCTACTCTCTCCATGTCACAGGGAGATGGCAGCTCAGAGGGGCTGAGTGTCTTCTCTAAGATCACACAGCAAGTAGCAGTTCCTATTATGAAAACTACTAAGCTAACAAGAGATTTGATCATATTAATAAGACCATTTTCTTACAATTAAATGACAATTAACACTTTCAAACACTGTTTTTACATATGTTGCTTTAGTTGGTCCCACACCATCAATGAAGTCTTTATGCCACCAATATTACCAGCCCATTTCCCAGAAGAGGAAACTGAGGTTCAGAGTAAGTGGCTTACCCAAAGTCACAGAGCTAGCAGGTGCCAGAGTTGAGACTAGAGCTGGAGTCTTCAGATTCTAAGCTAGTTGGCAAGTATTAACTGATCAAATTCTATGCCTAGGACTGTGATTAGAGAATTGAGATGTCTGTGTACTAGGAACAAAGAGATAGGACAGCAAAGCACAGGACAGGCAATATTTACTGATAAACCCAATGAACTAGATAGGAAACCTTAAATTATGATGCAGTTACTAATTTTTTTTTTTTGAGACAGAGTCTCACTATGTCACCCTCAGTAGAGTGCCGAGGAGTCACAGCTCACAGCAACCTCCAACTCTTGGGCTTAAGTGATTCTCTTGCCTCAGCCTCCCAAGTAGCTGGGACTACAGGCACCCGCCACAATGCCTGGCTATTTTTTTGGTTGCAGTTGTCATTGTTGTTTAGCAGGCCCAGGCTGAGCTCAAATCTGCCAGCCTCAGTGTATGTGGCTGGCGCCCTACTCACTGAGCTCCAGGCGCCAAGCCTATTTACTAATTTAATAAGAGATAAGAGCATGATATCTTATTTTTCCTTTACAACATGTCTTTCTCAAGTATTTCTATAAACTAAGTCCTTTAAAAAAAGATAAAGCAGGCCACTAGTTTCAAGGATTCCAAAGACACTGGACATTTCCCTCCACAACTGAGCACAGAATAAGGCTGCACCTGCTATAGGGGAGTAGGAGGAGATGGAGATCAGATTAAGCTGGTCAAAAGAAATCATTTCTTGGCTACTGGGAATCTCTACAGAGTGATTAAGACAAGCAAAAATAAACACAAAAACAAATATGCATGTGTCTGGACTGGTTTGGATTATACAATAAATAGAGTGGCCATGAAGTTCATAGGCAGTTTTAAATTGCCCACTATTTTAAATTGCACATGAACTTTACAGCCACCCTGTACATTATTTTAATAGCTATCATTGAGTACTTGCCATGTGCTAAACATTGTGTTAAGCACTTTTCATCTATTATCTCATCTAACCCTCATGACATCCCTTCAAAGTATATATGCTACTTTCCATTTTAGCGAAAAAGGGGGAAAGGGAGTTTCAGAGAGTTCAAGTAATTTGCCAAAGGCCACACAGCTATAACGATGAAATGGGCTTGTTCCTTTCACTTCACTCCAAAGTCCTAACTTGTATCCTGTTCTATCTCAAGGAAGCATGACTGACTTTAGAAGATGTCCCTCTATTTTCCAAACGTTGAACGCCTCTAAAAGCAGCCATCTATCATGACATAGATAGGATACTGTTACCACAAAGAGGACAAGGTAACTAGTATCCAAAACCTCCAGGTAACAAATCTTTCCTTTTATTAATAAAAACATAATGTCATTTTATATTCTTCAAATCAATTTTAAAATGAGTATAGATTTTTCAAACATTGAACTCTTAACAAAGCTTAGCTCTATTTAAAAGCACATAGAGAAGTATCCATTTTGTGAGCAAATCCAAATGCAATTAATAACTATAATCACAAGTGAATTAATTTACTCCCGCCAATTTCCATATTGATAAATGTTGTGAGCTTTTATTAAAGATTTTCAATTAAGGCTCAGAGAAGAGCTAACTACTTCTTTTGGAAGATAAATTTGTCAACAAACTTAATTTATGTTGATCCTATTCCATCTCTGCATTGTATGAAAAACAGTACAGTGAGTAGTAAAACTCTACCATAATATATCTGGGTATTGCATTAGATTAGATCAGATCAGATCCAAAAAAAAAAAAAAACCAACATTACTTTATTCACAAGTGTCAAAGAGTTAGAAGAAATCTGTTAAGGTTTCAGGAAGATGTACATTGTTAGAGTACTTGGTAACTGCCAAGAACTTTATTGAGGGGGGTGCCCCAGCCTGATGCAGGTGATGGGAAGCCTGTTCTGTCTTACTGTGCCTGACTCCAGGATGGCCGAGACCCTGCTGAAGCATTATGGACCCATGTATCTGACTTCAATGATCATAATTCCAGGAGAAGGAGAGCTTCTTCCAGTAACTCAGAAGCAGCAATGCTAAAGGACTCAGAGAAGCAGATAGTTTGTCCAAATGAAGTGCACATCTCTGGAGGAGAGAGGAAGGAGTAAGTGAAGAGTTGGCTTTGTTACCAGGATCTCAAGGGCAGCCATGGAGTCCTGTAGCTGGCGCCTAGGCTCAGAGCAGTGACCCATATATATGTGCAGAAAGAAGACAACAACAGAACAAAAAATACCTGCAGAAACATTTTTAAAGTTGTATAGAGGTAGGACAGATAAAAAACGCACTTTTGTTGAATTGAGAAGGGGAGAGAAGCTTCATATTTAGAGGAAATAATAACAGCAGCTAACACTGTGTGCCAGACACTTCCTACTGCTTGACTATAAACTCCAGAAAGGCAAAGACTTTGTCCCTTTCATTCACTTCATTCATCTTGCACCTAATTCAGGGTTTGGAAGCACAGTAGGCATCCAGCATACTATCTTTCAGTGAGTGAATAAGTAAAACAGAAGCATCTAAGTAAAGCTAAAAACTTGACATTTTTAAAAGGGTGTTAATCAGGACCTCATTTTTCTAACGTTATAGAGCACCAACTATGTCAGGCATTGGATAAAGAGACTAAAAAACAAGATATCTTCTGGGTTTGGTGGAAAAACCTAATTTTAATCAATCAACCAACATTTACCAAGCCCATCCTCTGAGCCAGGTACCTGGTTGGGCACCAAGAAGACTGAAAGATAAGGACATCCCTCTCCCCACCTCAAGAAGCTCACAGTGAGCCAGGCAAGGTGGCTTATATGTATAATCGTAGCACTCTGGGAGGTTGAGGTGGGTGGATTGTTTGAGCTCAGGAGTTTGAGACCAGCCTGAACAAGAGTGAGACCCTGTCTGTACTAAAAATAGAAAAACTAGCTGAGCCTGGTAGTGGGCACCTGTAGTCCCTGCTAGTTGGGAGGCTAAGGCAAGAAGATCACTTGAGCCAAGAGTTTGAGGTTTCTGTGAGCTATGATGCTACAGCACTCTACTCAGGGTGAAAGAGTGAGACCCCATCTCAAAAAAAAAAGCTCACAGTGATGTTGCTGAGAGGTGTAACAGATATGCAGGTTCAGGGTTGTGATCAGGAGCAGGATGAGATGACTGCCTGGAGGGGATAGGCACAGTTCCACTACCAGCTTTAAGCAAAGAGCAGCAATCACTGATCCTCAGGGAAAATGATTACTGCATTTTTTAAGTAATAAACTCCTGTCCCTACTCACAGGAATCTAGGTGTACATCTATTTCTATGATGCCCCTGCCCAAGAGTGGGTTCTCTCTCACATTATGACAATTTTAAGACTGTATGTGCAATAATACAATGACAGAACTAATACCACAGTTAAAAGGACCCACAGTATTTTGTGTTCTGTTATCCCCAAAGTATTTAAAAAATTTAGAAGCAGTAATTGCTCAATAAATGGCTGCAACTGTTGCTACTGCAGCAAATCTCAGACTGCAAATATCTACATAGGGCTCATGGGGAGTTCCTCACAGAAGAGTCTGAGGGCATTTCACAAGCCCTGCTGCTGCTGCTGGGACAAGCTCTGACCATGGTTAGCTCTGCTGTAAGCACAAGCCAGCTCACGGCTCTCCAGCTTCCTGGGTCTCTTGTTCATATCCATCCTCTTTAACCCTTCCCAGATTGGACCCAGTACGCTTCATTTGCAGGCAGAGAAACCAACTTATTCAAAGGATCAGGGAGAGCTGAGATCTGGTTGTGAGCAGCTGCTATCCAACCCAGCACATGGGGATTTGTGCAATTTAAAGCTCTAGGCAGCTGTCCTTTTGATGGCTCTGCCAATGTGTGCCAACAGAAGCACAACCCAAATTGCCCCACTAGGTTAGAAAGTAAAGCTGGTGATACAAGCACCTGGGAGATGGTGGGGCAGGGTTCTGGGAAGGGGGCGGAAGGCAAGAGAAATAGACAAGGTCTAAGAACCCATTTGCTAAAGCACCTCCTTCCTCAGCCCCTCATCCTGCCCTGGTCAGTGGGAAAGTCTTGCCTGCTCTTTTCCCACTCGTTTTGTGATGCTCTAGTGATGATAAATAGGAACATGGATAAAAAATCCCAGATGTCACCTGTGAATCTAACCACTTCAGATGACATCCATCTTTCCCCTTTACTTTTGATACCTTTTCTTTCATAACACCTTATTTCACGATGAACGTGTTAAACAGCACATCAGCCCTCTGAGTTGTGCAATGCATAAGGGTGGCAGCATAGAGTAGAAAAACTGGTCTTGCTTGACTGAGACACGTTACACAACAGGGTGAATAAAAGACGAGAAACAAACACACAAATACTTCCCTTGGATTATATAACTAATAGCTGGAAAACACCTTCCATGGCAAAATGGAAAAGATTTCATGCTTGTTCTATGATCCTTCTTTCTTGGTTGTACAGTAATCACAAAAGTTTCAAATCACCTTTCCTTTACAGTTATGCTGAACTTCTTCCTTTTTTTCTTTTGAGACGGAGTCTCATTTTGTTGCCCTTAGAAGAATGCCAGGGGCGTCACAGCTCACAGCAACTTCAAACTCTCGGGCTTAAGCGATTCTCTTGCCTCAGCCTCCCAAGTAGTTGGGACTACAGGCACCCTCCAGTATGCCCGGCTATTTTTTTGGTTGCAGTTGTTTAGCTGGCCCAGGCCGGGTTCTACCCACCACTCTCAGTGTACGTGGCTGGTGCCATAATCACTGTACCATGGGTGCCGAACCTATGCTAAATTTCAATTTGACACCCTATACAGTGTTGAAAAAAGAAAGCAAGCTGAAATAATTCTATTCATTACCTTTATATGAAAGGGTTGTCAAGTCTTCAAAACCCTATCAGTTCACTCTTAATAGAACCACTTTTCAATATACTCAGTAAGTTTGACTATAATTTCACTTGCTTCAATAAGACATGACAACTGTTACTAGGCAAGAATTACATTCCCATTTTTTCTATTTTTTGTGTTGGGGGTGGGGTTAAAATGGGTAGGAGTTGGTGTAAGGTGACAATAACAGTGCTTTTGTGGAAACTGTCAGAGGCAATGGAATGGGATATAGGAATCGGAAGCAGGTAGACCTAGATTCTAATTCTGGCTCTATAGCTAAATTGACTATCACGTAAATCTTTTGTGCCTCAGTTTTCTTCCCTATAAAACGGGGCAAAACTGCCCCATGAAGCAAGTGAGGACCACTACCTAGCACAACGGTGAATGCAGCTGTCAATAGAAAGCCCTGAAGAGTTAAATAGACTTGTCTTCCAATCCTAGGCCTGTCACTTACAGGGAAACCTTTAGATTTGTTACTTTAAAATGCTTTGCTTTGCCCTCTGAGTTATAACCCATGCCTTATTACCTGTGCTAACTATGAAATGTGATGCCATCTGTGAAGTATCACCAGAAGTGGCTGCTCCCTGGGTACTTGTCACTTAGACACCTGCAGCATGAATGGCCCTATGGATCACAGATTAGAATAAATTACCCACTACCTCTGAACACAGGGGCATTAGACCTACTTACTGCTTTGGAAAAATCGCTTTAGAGGAGGCCTTACAGTCCATGGGGCTCCCTGGGTGTAAAAAGTTAGGGAAGGGTGGGCAGGGAAGAACCGGGACACTCCTATAAGCACTGGTGGTCAGAAGTTGAGATGATGACCTAGCAAACAGCAAATGACTAAAGCAGAAGCACCTGCTGCTTTTGCAGCTCTGCCTTGCTCCTGAAAAGGTGTATCTTTTCAGTAAGAGCCGGCTGTTCCGTGCTGCGGACGGTGCAACATTGTCCGATGACCTCTCCTTTATTTCAAATCTAGAAGCTACTGGGGGCCGTCCGTTCTGCACAGTGCCTTTCAGGTCAAAGCGCGTTCTCAAGCAACACCGGCTCTCCCAAGCTGGAGACAATGAGAGGGCAGGGACACCTGGGCGCTAACCGTTCAGGTCGGTCACCTTGTGCGCCCTGCGTCGAGTTCTACCAGGAGATGAGCCATTGCTTGCTCCCAAGACCTCGGGCCTTAGGGCGTGTAGCTGCAGCGCCCCGACCTCTGGCCTCAGTATTACAGCATTCCCGCCCTTATCACGTCCAGGAGAAATAAGAATGTCTCGCTCTGCGAGTCAGCAAAGGGAGATATTGATACGGAAGTAAGCGATGGGGCTGGGGAGAGCGCAGCCCAGGCTTTGTTGGAGTTTAAAGACGCCAAGATTACAGAGGAGGAAGAGCCCAAACCAAACAGTCGGTAGAGTGGGGCCCTGATATTGGAGCGGTTGGGCAATATCTGCTGTCCTGCAACTCCCGCACCGGTCCGCGGAAAAGGGGAAATGTTTTAAATAAAGGAGAGAATAGCGGAGCAAGCCAACTGGGGTGAAAACAAGCCAGGCACACGCAAGGCAGCGCTGCCGCTCCCGAGCAGCAAACAAACACGTTGGGTTAGTGTTTCTCAACCCTGCTGTTACTCTAGGACTCCACAGTATTTTACTACTAGGCTGAAGCTGCCCGCGGATCAGAGACAGGAAAAAGAGGGAAAAGAGAACATATAAGGGAGGAGCCTCGGGAGACCACGAGAGGAGAGAGACACCTGGGACAGGCTTGGCGGGTTTTCACCTTCACTACCCCTACACCTGAGTTCTCACCGACCAGCCAAGGCCCCGCGCCCATCCCGTTTGGTGCGAGTTTGAGCACCAGCAACCAGTCGTCTCCCTCCTCACACCAATTTCTGAAAGCCAAGGGCAGATGATGGGTAGCCCAACACTGCATGCCAGTGGAAGGGATGGAAGGGAGAACAGTTCCAGCTGGGATCCCAGGACAGGTGAGCAGATCTGGGGCTGGGCAGAGGGTGAAACAGCCCCAAGATGAGGATCGCAGGGCGCCCGCGTCCCGGCCGGCGAGCCCAGGGCGGGCCAAATTTTATTCCCCAACTTTGAGGAAGAGGAGGGGGTGCATGCAAAAAAAAAAAAAAAAGTTAAAAAAGTTGCTGAACTTTTCCCCCAACTCGGCTGTGAAGGAGGGACCGGGGGCGGCGCCAGCACGCTGATTCGCCGGCGGCCGGTGTCGGGAGGCTCGGATTGGAGCGCGAGGTCCGGGGCCGGGAAGAGCGGGCGTGGGGGAGGGGAGCGGCCCTCCCCGCCCGCGGGATCGGCTCGCGCCGGGAGCGGGTTAATTTCAAATCGGGGGCTTGACTGCTCCTGGACGGTCACGCTTCCTCTGCCGCCCGCCGGCCCACCAGTCCCGGCCCGGGCGTTTCCCTCCGGCACCCACCTCGGCGCGGCTGAAAGACAGACTGACTGCTCGACACGCGGACACCCGGGCCTCAGCCGGAAAGGAGTGCCGAGGAGTCCCCCCTCAGACCCTGCCGGTTCCAACCGTGAGGTGGACTGACAGGTCAGTGGGACGCAAAGGGACACGGCGCCAGGCCGGCACAGCACCGGGAGCTGGCTCTGGAGGGAGGCAGCGGCGGCGGCGGCGGCCGTTTCCCGCCTCCCGCTCCGCCGGGGGCAGTAGAAGGAGGAGCCGAGCTCCCGCGCAGAGGGGCGGGGGCGAGTGAGGGGGAGGGGCGGGGATGCCGTGGTTCCGGGCGCGGGTTTGCCCGCGCTCAAGCCCCGCGCATCTGAGGGGTGGTGCCGGCCATGGTCCGGCTTTCCGCGCCAAATTTTTAAATCGAAGGCGGAAGGTCCGGCCACGCCCTTGACTCCATCAGCCAATCGCAGGCCCGTGACCAGCTCTCTGATTGGTCAGAAATCGTTGTCCTGGAAACCACGAAGATGCTGTCCAGGAACTGTAGGGCGGGCGATGGGCGGACCGGGCGTGGGGGAGGGGCAGTTGACCGAGAAGAGGGGGAAGAGCGCTGAGCCGGTGGCGGCAGGGGACAGTACCTGGTTGCCCTCTAGAACAAATGCAGCCTTCCATGGTGGAGTCCAACATTGTAGGGTGAGCCGACCACCCGAATAGCGCGTACCTGGAGCTTTGCGTCCTTAAGAAAGTTCTTTTTTTTTAAAGTCTTAATCATAAGGCACTCTTTAAATGCTCAGCAGTAAGTGACTGAATTTGGAAATTTCATAGCAAACAACTTCCTAAGACTTTAATGTTGAGCCTGTGCACGTGTAAGGGGCGAAATTCAGAAATGTGGATACAGAGTTGTATACAGATACGGGGGGTCGCGTGTGC
>CAUYRH010109751.1:0-29918 GCA_963574655.1 Perodicticus potto
ATGTTCCAGCTCCATCCATGTAAACATAAAAGAGGTAAAGTCTCCATCTTTTTTTAAGGCTGCATAATATTCCATGGTGTACATATACCACAATTTATTAATCCATTCCTGCATCGATGGGCACTTGGGCTTCTTCCATGACTTGGCAATTATGAATTGAGCTGCAAAAAATAATGTGATGCTAATATCTTTGTTATAAAGTGATTTTTGGTCTTATGGATATATATCTAGTAGAGGAATTGCAGGCTCGAATGGCAGGTTTACTTTTAGATCCCTAAGTGTTCTCCAAACTTCTTTCCAAAAGGAACATACTAGCTTGCTTTCCCACTAGAGGTGCAGAAGTGTTCCTTTTTCTCCACATCCATGCCAACATCTGCAGTTTGGGGATTTTGTGATATAGGCTACTCTTACTGGAGTTAGATGATATCTCAAAGTGGTTTTGATTTGCATTTCTCTGATGAGTGAGGATGATGAGCATTTTTTCATATGTCTGTAGACCATGCACCTGTCTTCTTCAGAGAAGCTTCTGTTCAAGTCTCTTGCCCACAATGAAATGAAATCACTTGTTCTTTTCGTATTAATAAGTTTGAGTTCTCTGTGGATTCTGGTTATCAAACCTTTGTCAGAAACCTGAAAATATCTTCTTCCATTCAAAGGGCTGTCTGCTGGCTTTACTTACTGTGTTCTTGGCAGTACAGAAGATTTTTAGTTTGATCAGATCCCAGTAATGTAAAACGGGTCACTCCCTGAGAGAGTTGTGGGTCCTCTCCAAAAGAATAAACATTCGTCTTGTGTAAATTCAATGTCAAATGCTTACGAAGTTGAGTGTACATGTGCCCAGCCTCCATATCCAGGACACAGGAGACTTGCTGTTGAGTTCACTTTGTGTCAATCATGACTTGCCTAAAAACTCTCAGTGTAATTGATAAATTGGGCTCCTTCCCCCTTCCTCCTTTGCTGTTTGACTTGTAACTTTTTATCCTGTTCCCTACTTACTTGGGACTTTGTATCCCTTCCCCCAGTCACTTATAACTTTGTATCCCTTTCCCCCACTCACTTGTGACTTTGATCTCTTTCCCCACTGACCTGTGATTTTGTATCCCTTTCCCCATTCACTTGTGACTTCAATCCCTCCCCCCCACTCACTTATGACTTTGTATCTCTTTCCCCAGTCATTTTTAACTTTGGACCCCTTTCCCCACTCACTGTGACTTTGTATCCCTTCCCCTTACTTACTTGTGACTTTGTAACCCTTTCCCCACTCACTTGTGATGTTGTATCCCTCCCCCCACTCACTTATGACTTTGTATCCCCTTCTCCCTCACTTGTGACTTTGTATCTCTTTCCCTACTCATTTATAACTTTGTATCCCTTCCCCCACTCACTTGTGATGTTATATCCTTTTCCCCCACTGACTTGTGACTTTGTATCCCTTCCCCTACTTACTTGTAACTTTGTATCCCTTTCCTTCCATTCCCTTATAACTTTGTATCCCTTTCCCCACTCACTGTGACTTTGTATCCCTTCCCCCTACTTACTTGTGACTTTGTAACCCTTTCCCCACTCACTTGTAACTTTGCATCCCTTCCCCCACTCACTTATGATTTTGTATCCCTTCCTCCCACTTACTTGTAATTTTGTGTCCCTCCCCCCAACTCCACCAGAGCAACCTCTTCACATCTGCTCACACCCTAGAGATCAGGACTTTGTTAGGGGCAGCTGGAAGGAGTGTTCTCACTGCAGCAGGCTTATCTGAATTCCTAGTTCATGACTTAAATTATACACCAAGAAAGGTGCAGATTCTGAGCTGGGTATGCAGCTGTGAGAGTTCACTGGTAGGCTCAAGGCCCATGGCAGGTGCTTGACAGCACCCTAGAACAAGTGTGGAAAACAACTTCTCAGCATGCAAAAGCAGATTGTGCTCATTGCTCTAATCCATTAGCAATCAGATGATTACTATCTGTGATCCCTGCTGCTCTGCAGACTGATAAAGTGAAGACTGTTGGGCAGGGCCAGGAGCTGCCACTGTTCCATCCCAGCCCTGAGCCTGCCCTGAGCCTGCCCCGAGCCTGACCTGAGTGCTCCTCTTCCCCCCACTCTGAACACAAGGCAATGCAGAGATAAAGTCCCTGAATGGGTCCAACAAAGGGCAACTTATGTTCGATGAGAGAAGGGGAGAGACTGCTAAGGCCCCACAGCCTCAAGGAGCCCCCCACCCACCTGGGGGAAGGACAGCCAGTGCTGGCCCAGGCTGGCCACGGAGATGGGAGCTCTGAGTGGACACGGTGGAGCCTTGGCAGCCGGGAGCCTGCAACCTCACGGGCCTCATCCTCCACAGTGCCTCCTGCATTTCTCTCCTCAGAGGAGGAGCCTGGAGGGCAGGAGCCTCTCCTATAGGAGCAGTGACAGCAGAGTGCAGGGAGATGGGGGCGCAACAGAGGCTGACGGGCCCAGAGGATTACACGCATTCCCACTCTTTCCCCAGACAGCAGGAGGAAGGGAGTGCTGCTCTGCCTGGGAGGTGACACTGTAGGACCAGGAGCCAGGTATCTGCCCAGCAGTCTCCTCTTGCCAAGGGGAGACCAGAAGTGAGCCGAGCATCCCTTCAGACCTGACGCCTCCTCCCTCTCTCCTGGCACACAGAGCCCCAGGAGCTCCTCCCCAGGACCCCTGAAGGTGGGCAGGGCTGGCCTCTGGGCAGGTCCCTCCTGGGCACCTCAGCTTCTGTCCCCCCATGCACTGAGCTCTCACTTGCAAGTGGCCAGCCCACATCTCAGAGTTCATCAATGGTCATGTACAAATATGTGCTCTGATGACAGAGCTGAAAGATTGAGACATTTAAATAACCTAGCCTGGCAGACTGGGAGGAGAAAAGGCAAAAGTGTCATTTAGTAAAGATGCTCAAATTAAGATGGTGTTTGGGGGTGATTTCCAACTTCAAAAAGAGATTAACTATAGGCACAATGTAAGGAGGGGTATCCCAGTACTGCGGTCATCCTGGGTGTGGGATCTGCAGCCAGTTATATCATCCAGAATGATTTGGGCCAACATCTCATAGCCACTAGTTGGGTATGCTAGTAGGTAAATTTGTGTGTGTGTGGGGGGGGTGTTTTTGGCCGGGGCTGAGTTTGAACCTGCCACCTCCAGCATATGGGGCCGGCGCCTGACTCTTTTGAGCCACAGGGGCCACCTGGTAAATTTTTTTTTAAGTGAGTAAATAATGAGTTGAGAGTTAAATTTTTTTTTCAGTGTAACAAGGAGAAATTTTATTTAGGAAGAACAAAGATAAAGTTTAAACTACTTATAGAGAGGATTAGAAGTGGATCCCTCTCATGAAGGAGAGAAGTGGGGAGAGACTGATGTTGTTTTCTTAATTGCAGAATTTCTTTTGAGATTTTGCAGTGCTTATCTGCACAGCAGTCTCTAGGACAGTGGTGTGGCATGCTCTGACTCATGTGCATTAGGCGCAGAAGCTTCTCTGTGGGTTCCCTGCAGAAACGGTGAGCAATAGCTCTTAGCTCTCTGCTGGGCCAGGATGTGGGCTGCTGGCAGACTCCCCCTCTGATGGGCCTGAGTTAAAGCCTCCACACACTGCCGGCCATAAACTCACAACTACTAACAGACAGAAAAAGACGCTGTCTGTTCAGCAAGGTTGAAGTCAGACTGAAGGATAGGAATGTGGCACATGGTGGGTCCTCCGGGGACAGAGCTGTTCTCTCGGGTTCACTCTGCAAGGGACAGAAATGATGCCATTTTTCATCCAAGCCCAGGTTCCCACTCAGTTCCTAAATTCTGAATAAACACTTTTAACTCATTACCTACTTCTGCTGTTTTTATTTTTAAGATGATTGGGAGCAAGAGAAGAAGAAAATTTTCCCAATAGATAATGCAGGTCCCTTGGACAAAACATTAATTATTTTGTAAATGCCATGAGTGCATCAGAGGGCTGCCCTCGCCCCCCACCCCCCGCAAGGCTCCTGGGGGACCGGGCAGGTCCCCCCAGACCCCCCGAGAGAGCTGAGCTCCAGGCCTTGGTGCCAGGGAACCAGCCTCTGAGCAGGTAACAAGGAGAAGTGGAGATATTTCCATGGTGCTTCAGAGGATCTTTTTGTAGGAAACAAATCCTCAGAAGTGAGAATTATAATTGAACCAAGTTCAGGATAGCCAAGTGTAATTTTAGCAACAAAAGTAGATGGTTCCAGGAAAAGAAGCCCAGGAACAGTCAAATTAAGCTGCAGTGAGTTAATTGGCCGGCAGGTTTGGTTAGGCAGCCTGTTGAGTGTTAAGGGGAAAAAAAATCTTCAGGCTGGAGAGAACGATGTCTTCTGTTATGAGCCCGAGAAAGAAAGCAGAGCGGGTAAATTCTGGAAGTCTGAGCTCAGAGAATTTTTTTCTCAAGTCTGAAGAGTCTCAGGACCAGCCAAGAATTATCCATGAAAATATGCTCCGCATCAGTGTGCCTAGCGACACTTCCCCTACCTTAACGTTCTGGCTTTGACACACCTGCCCTACAGACAAGGTCACGGTGCTCCCCTCTGATGGAGCTCCCGTCTCTCCCCACCCCTGCCATTCAACCCTCGTCCTCCCAGGTGGCTTCCAGGGAAACCCTGAGCTAACCCCACTCCTTCCCTCTCATCTCCTAATGCCCAACAGAGTGCCAGGCATATACAGAACTTTCAAGAATCTTTAGTAGATGTGGAACATAGTTTCCATCATGATTTACTTTCCGTCACCAGCTTTTTGTCCACGGTATTGGAAGAGACATCTCTCTTTATTTAGTTCTACTATTCTTATTTTAAGGCAGGTGGGGTTGGAAGAAAAATGTGCATGCAGAGACTGTGAGTGCATCAGATAAAGTATCTGCAGTTTTATAAATTCCTTTGACACAAGGTGGCATTCTGAATCCAGTGTGCCAACCATCCATGGAAGGTTACGATAACAGATGGTGGACACACGATGTATTAGCCTCCTAGAGTGGCCATAAATTACCATAATCTGGGTGATTCTAGGAGCCAGAAGTCCAAAATCCAGATTTGGGGAGCTCTGGTTCCATGTGGAGGTGCTGAGGGCGTTCTCCCCGGGTCTGGTGGTGACCAGCAGCCCTCACCATTCCTCAGCGTGCAGACACGTCACTCCCACCCCCACCTTCATCCCCCTGTGACGTCTCTGCCCTCTCCTCTGTCATCAGGACACCAGTCTGGACTTTGGACCCACCCGGAGGGTCCAGGATGACCTTGTCTGCGAGTCTTCGACTTCATGGCAGCTTTGTAGACCCTTTTCCAAATAAGGTTCAGCAGGTGGACATATTTGTTGGTCCATCACTCAGCCCAGTACCCAGAGTATACGACTCACTGGTCAGTTCAGCTGTCACATAACCAGACAGCCAGGGAGGCCAGTCCAGTCTCCCTTCACTGACACACACAGCTGCTGGAATGAGGGCTCTTAGCAACTAGACTTTCAGAGAAATAGAAGTTCATTATTTTGAGCTCTACAGGGCAGGTCCAACAAGGCTCAGAGATGCTCCTTCCCCTTGACTCATGATCGGCCGTCTGCCTGTCCCCGCTGGGAGGGGGGTCATCACCAGCAGTGGAGGAGGAACCCCTCTGCCTGGACTGGGGGAAATTCCAAAGGCCACCTCCTTCTTCATGCTTGTGCTGTGACATGTCACTGGTGAAAAGCTTTCAGACCTGCATGCTGAGCTCAGCTATCTTTCCTCCCCACACCGGTGCTCTCTCCTGATAGGCAGGAAGGGCGCGTGGCTGCCTGGGTTTGCTGCCCACCAAGATGCTCAGAGCTGAACGGGACTCAAGTGTATTCTTCCTCTTGTCTGGTCTTAACTCTGAGGCTGTTTTTCCAGATTCTATCATACTATTTTACTTGTTATATACAGTGCTTTCTTCTAAATCAGTGGTTCTCAACCTTCCTAATGCCACGCGCGACCCTTTAACACAGTTCCTCATGTTGTGGTGACCCCCAACCATAAAATTATTTTCATACACCTGTATTTATACAGGGTGGATGTGATGGTTTTAGGTGCCATCTGTGAAAGGGTCGTTTGACCCCCAAAGGGGTCACGCCCCATAGGTTGAGAACCACTGTTAAATGATGTCAAATGTATCGTGGGATGAATTGAGAATTGGTCGGATGTTGAACAGATAGATATGTAGGTAGATGGTGGGTAGCTGGGTGAAAGGGTGGACTAAGGGGAGGGTGGGTGGATGGCTAGCTCACAGAAAGAATATTTTAAACCCATGTAAACAACTGGTTCAATTTTAATAAATACAAATATTAAAAATAGAATTACAACAATTGATCAAGTCTCACCAAAAGAGAAGTTTCCAACTTACCATAAATAATTATTTTTACATGATTCAGATAAGTAGTTTTATTTTCATTTTTATTTTATTGACATTAATTTGGGGGGAATAAGTTGCTTAGGTTTAAATTTTACAACAAATATTTGACTTAGTAAGTGGTCAATGGACCAATCACACCCATGATAAATGCTGCAAGTTTTCATTTTATGTGCATTATTGCTACACAGTTCAAATTTTCCTAGTTAAATTCTGCACATTTAAATTTTGTGAAAATGATAATAATATATTTTGTAGTGTGGAATGGCTGGCCATGTGGCCTCTGTCATAAAGACTCAGCTGTGCCTGTGTAGCTCTAAAGCCTCTGCAGATAGGTGAGCAAGAAGGCGCTGTGCCAATAAAATTTTATTTACAAAACAGGCAGAGGGCCAGACTAGGCCTCTAAGACCACAGGCCACGTTTCCTGACCCTTGATCCAAACCTGCTCAGGGCTCATGCATGGAGCTTATTATGAAATGAGCCCACACATCCCTGTTCCCTCCTGAAGAGGAATCAGGGCAGACAGGATTCTCCCATGCTTAGGTGCACACAGCAGCTTACCTGTCTCCATGTGACACCAGGCAGAAGTGAGGCTCTCCAGGAAGGGCAGCTTGCTCAGTGGACATGCTGCCTTCTGCCCCTTATGGCCAGGTGACGTTGTGATTAGTAATGACAGGTGGACAGCCCAGGCTGCAGAGATGCCGACCTGGGGCTAGAGCCAGGAATGGCAATGTGTCTGGACACTTCAGCTGGAGTGGGTAATAGAGCAAGTGAAAAGAATGAAAATTTATCTTCCTCCTATTTTTCAGCCCTGTCTGGGATTAAAAAGCATTCTGGTTGGGAGCCTCTGATTCATGGCTTGGCTATTCTTTTGTGGAGTTCCCTAAATATCTTGTAGCCAGCTTTGACTTGGAAATGCAGCTTTTGAAATATCTTTACTTGACCGAGAGGCCCCAAGTGACATTAAAATAATGATTATCGCATATTTTGCATTTCGTTGAAAAGCGTATTGGAATAATATCACTTGCACCGGTCTCGCCGATGAAAGTGATTTAGGAGTGAGGCTCCCATTTGGAATAGATTGTGGGGGGCCTCCCCCACCTCCCATAAAAGGCCTGGGATGCAGGAGGGCTTCATCTTCACTGTGTGGCTCTCCATCTGGAGGGAGCCTTATTTCTACTTTACACACTTTCAGAAAGTCTGCCGTTTGCTAAATTTATGAACTGGAGAGACGGGCCTCTGAGTTCAGCGCAGCAGCAGGGCCAAGGCTCTGACATCAGGCAAGCCCTACAGGCCTCCCACATGTAGGAGGGCGAGCGTTTGGTGAGCAGAGCGCAGTGTGGGCTTCATCCAGGGCTCCCTTCCTTCATCTGCTTGTGAATACTGTGACACCTTCCGCAGCCAGAGTTCCAGGCCCGAGATGGGAAGAATGGGGAGAATGAGCCCAGAGCTGCCCCTGGAGCTGCCCTGGGAGGACACAGGACACGGATGCCAGCTGAGCAGGGAGGCCCCTGGGAGGAGCCCCGAACAGTGGGTCACACCTAGGAAATCCACTTGGGTCATGAGGGTGGGGCCTCACCTGCCATGGGGGTGCTCCTGGACCCTGGAATGGGGAAGGCAGAGCACAGGACGGGCATCCCATGGCTCCATCCCCATGAATGCAGAAGGATGGACACCCAGCTCCCCTCAGTGACCTCTCAGCGACCTGTCAGGAACTCGGCACACTGGACCCAGGCTGGCACAGTTGGGCAGGGCACACCTGGACAAGCACACCCAGGCAAGGCGCAGCTGACTTTCTATCTGCACACGTGGGCATGGTGCACCTGTTTTTGTGGTTGCACACTTAGGCAGGGCACACCTGGGCAGAGCACACCTGGGTGAGCCCGCCTGGCTTTCTGTTTGTTCTCCTGGCCAGAGCACACTGAGCAGGGCACATCTGGGTGAGCACACCTGAGTTGCACACCTCTGCGTGGTGGAGAGGAGTCTATTTGCAGGTCTGAGGATCCTTCCTTGCAGTCTGACCCAAAATCAAGAGCGGGGAGAGCAGGGCCCTCCAGCCTCAGTCCTCAGTCTCAAACAGACCCCTGCTGCAGTCCCAGGGTGGAGCCACCTGTCCCCAGCAGCCCCTCAGTCCTTGGTGGATGAGGGGTTCAGCCTGGGAGCCCCTGAGAGGAGGCCAAGGGATCCTGGAGCCTGTGCCACAAAAGACAAGACCTCCTGTGGTCTGCCCTCAGCCCCCACTCACCTCGTCCCACCACCTACCTCCAAGACAACATGGGTGGTCACTGGCATCTGTGAGTCACATAGGGCCCTGTGGCCTCTCAGGGGCACCTGGACACTGAGCACAGTGCCGGGCACTTCAAGGCCTCCCAAATCCCTAATGATTGTCCACGTGATATGTCAGGAATATCCCAAAGCTCTGCATGAGCTGAGTCCTTCAATCTTAGCACAACTGTGTAAGGTAAGGACGGTCTTATCCCATTTGCAAAGCAGGAAACTGAGGCACCAGGAAGCCCAGTGATCAGGTGGAGGAGCAGGATGTGGACAGAGGCCACGGAGGCCGACACTGACCAGCAGGTGTGTGTGCTCCAGGGAACACGCCCAGGACAGGCTGGTGGATGCCAGAGCCCAGCAACACGGGGGAGCCCACGTCCTCAGCCTCTGCAGGGAAGGAGTCTGACAGGGGGGTATTTAGAGGCATTTGAAAGGCTGTTGCAGAGCCCTCCATGTCCCTGTCCTCACCTCTCTCTGCCAGGCCCTGCAGGGCAGCTTTTTATTCCAGAACCTGCAGTGAGCGAGTCAATAGAGCCTGGAACAAAGGTACCTACTGATGGGCAGATGGATTTCTACAAATCTGTAACCAAAACAATGGCCCGGGAAGCAAGGTTCTGCTGGTGGAGGCCAGCCTCTGTGAGACAGCCGTACACCCCAGACCTGAGGATTTGGGGCCCAGGAGCTCTGGGGAGCCAGAATCACCAGGACATCACCTTCTGAGCCAACTGTCCTCGGAGGTCTGTCCCAGGACTGCTGACATCATGAGGGCCCAGGAACATGTTAGAAATGCACCTTGTCCAGCCCCTGCCTCCCCACTCCCAAGGGGAGAGAAAGGAAACAGAGGATGCTGAACCCCAGAAACCCCACCCTCCTGGTCTGGGGGGACTCGGGGTGTCTAGTCCTTCCAGCACGTCAGAGGCTCGCAGCAAGACGAGGCAGCCTATCAGGCTTGACGCACCCCGGGCGGGACCCACACAGCGCCGAGGCCTGGGGGAAACGCGGACACAGTCAGTGTGTCCTGGGCTGAGTAGACCCAGCAAGATCCCAACGCGGCAGGTGCTGCAGGCCGGTGGTGCTCACGCCCCTTGGCTGCGCAGACAGGCTGTCTGCAGGTGGAGCAGCTCTGAGGATGCTAGTGCTGAATTTTGGCGCCTGTGGCACGCCAGATCCCTGGGCAGTCTTTCTGGCTGCGTTTACCAGACAGGAGCCCCACACAGGACAGCACGGGGAAACACAGCCAGGCTCCTGCAGGGGAGGCCCGTGGAGCGGCCCCAGGTGAGGAACTTGTTGCACAGTCAGGGAGGGATGGGTAGCCATGCAGGGGCCTGAGAGGCCTCTGCCCTCTCCTCCAGCCTGGCACCCCTCTTCCCTCCACCCAACATCACCCCTCCCCATCCCAGAGAGAAGGTAGTATTTGAAGGAAGCTACCTGCCCAGCAGAGCAGACTCTGCCTCCACCTGTGGCCGTCAGCGGGCTCCCAGGGAGGGGAGAACTGGGTGAGCCGAGAAAGGCAAACGGGAGGAGCAGGCCCAGATCCGTCACGCGGAGTAATGAGCTGGATTTATAGAAAAGGAAACACAATGTGATTCTGCGTAATGGCTGTTGACAGAGATCCAGGCTGTTTGTTCTCGGATATTAAATTGACAAATAGTGAGGTGTGCTGGGCCCCGTCTCTGATTTGCAGGTGCCTGTCAAAGGTGTGTGCGTTTCTGTGTGCCAATCAGGGGCACGGAGATTTCTGGATAATGAGAATGTACGGAAGAGCCAAGGAGGGACAATTGTGTCGTATCTGCATTTCAAATGTCTCCCAAGAAACCCTCGCCGCAGATGAGCTGATTGTGTCTTGCAAGTGGGGTGGGAAAACTGCCCCCGTTGTTCCCAGGGAGAGCGGGCTGTATTTTTAAAAATTTAATTAAGGGCTGAGATCAGGTTAGGGTAATTAGGTTGATGCTGCGAGTGAATGTGAAGGATGAGCTCCCCGGTGGGTCCCCAGGGAGATGAAGGCGTGTCCTGGGGCAGCTCCTGGGCCACCCTGCCGATGGGCCTCAGAGGTGAAGAATGCTCTAACAACATGCATTGTTTTCTTTTGTTTTGATTTTTAATCTTTAAAGAATATTCTCTTGGTGAGCTCAAGTAAAGGAGAATGAAATACAGACGGTTCACACGATCTCATTACACACCGGTATGGACATTCCTCCACAGAGCCCGCTGTCCACGCCGCAGGGCAGGGTGCACTTGTCATCCAGGAAAGTCTGCTGATGAAAAGCCAGACATCTCCCAGAGACCCCAAACGGGCTAGAAAAAGTGGTTGTTTGCATGAGAAATCCTCTGTCAGCAAATACAGACACTTAGCAGACAGGGCTGGTAGGATGGGAAATCATTGTTTGGATGGTAATTTACCCAGGGAGATTCAAGGAGGAGGGAGAGCACTGGAATTGGTCTTGAATAAGAAATAGAACGATGGCCGCTGGTTTTCTTAAAAGAATAAAATGGTGGGAAAGTTCCCGGGGGAAGAGGAAGAAACATTGGCAGGGAAGGAAGGACCGTCCCAGAGAGGGAATGTGGAAGAGAGCCACAGTAGGTGGACCCGGAATCACAACAACAAAGGGTTTCCTCCTGACAGGAGCTGCCTCCCCAGGGCGCTGGGATCTGCAGAAGCCGCAGAGCTCAGAGGAGACCCCTGCAGCGGCCCAGAGCCCTCATCCTCACGGCTCTTGTGTCGTGCGGCTTTGGAAGTCTGCAGGCACATCTCAGGTGTCAGAGAACAGGCGTGGGCAGCTTTCTGTGAACCACGCCAAGCCCTTGCTGGCAGGGAAATGTCTTCTTGAAGAATTCTCAGGACTCAGAAAGACAGGCCAGGAGGTGTTTGTGTTCCTCTGTGCTGGTGGGTCACTGCCTTTCCGGGCTGGAAATGCTACCCTGCAGGTGTCCGCCTCCAGAGACCCCAGGCAAACAGGGGCCTCCCCAGCCAGGGCCTGTCCAAGGGCGCAGTCTGAGCAAGTGGACAGGTGTGGGCAGTAGGAGCATGTGGCAGGACCTGAGGAAGGTCGTCCCCAGGAGATCCACGATGACAAAGGACAAGTGAAGAGAGCGCTCGGTGGGACTCTCAAAGCCTGAGGAGTGGCTTGTTCTGAGGAGTCCACCTGTCAGCCCACACGGAGGCCTCATGCTCTTAGGGATAATGGAGAATGAGAACTGGTGAGGTCAGGGGAATTGGCTGCCAAGATGGACCAAACTCTCCTAGAGCGACACTTACGTGGGAAGACCTGTACGTGAGAACCGTGAGCAGGTGCAATCCACACCTCCTCGGCCTCCTCGGCCACCTTGGCCCTGGCTCCTGCTCTCACTCCCCTCCCTGCTCACGCACCGTCTTTCAGGAGTTCCTAAAATGACACATTTTACATTTTCTGGTAGAAGATTCAAGCGTACACGTCCACACTCTGGCCACACAAACTTATGGCAGCACAGGAGCTGGCTGGGCGGCCCCATCAATGGTGTGAGTAGATGTGGTCCAACATCATCAAAAACCAGGGGCGAGAGCTGCTGCCACGGCAGCCACGGTGAAGAAGCCGCTTGAAGGAATTTTTGGCAACTCATGCAGAGAACTCTGGTCAAGAGTTTAGGAGTGAGCAAAGGGCTTCTCAGAGGGCAAAAAAGCCGGCAGGGTCATGGCCCTGAACATGGCCCCTACATTTCCACGCCCCTCAGTTCCAGGGTGATTTATGGTTGTATTATTCATAAATCTATTCAAAGATGTAAACAGGGTGATTGTGCCTCCCTGAGATATTAATAACTTAATGAGGCTGTGCTATTTGTTTATGTAACGGATAATGGGATCTCGGCAGGGGCCAGATATAATATTACAATCCGGTAATTCAATGACTGCTACTAAACACACACAGACAGTGTGTTGTTTGAGGGGCTGAGTTCAGAGCCCTGATGGGGCCATTGCCCGTGAAGGGTCGTCTGGGGCTCCTGAGATGCCCTTGACTCCTCCCGCTGCAAGCAGGGGCTCTCAGGGCTAGGCCAGGCAATGGGAAATGAGCTGGATCCTCAAACTGCCCACCTAGCCCAGCATCAAAGGACTCAGGACCCTCCTTGGGGTCAGACAACTTTTTCAGCCAGACAAGGCAGGGCCAGGAAACCAAAGGCCAAAGCCCAGCCCCACATGGGAGAGATAGGTCAGCTGATGGCTCTGATGTGAAATCTAGGCAGTCGCAAGGGCTGTTGGAGTGTGCTGCAGGCTGCCAGGGAGCCAAGGGGCACTGTGTCCAAGGAGGGCAGAGTCCATGCAGGGTGTGAGGGTCCTACTGGGGAATGCAGGCTGAGTTAAAAGGTCCTGAGGCCCTCTGCATGGGTCTTTACTCTCCAGGGATGGGAAGGTCCCAGTGTGTCCCCAGCCTCCACCCTGTCAGCTCACCTTCCTTCACCCCTGCCACCAAGAGTGTCAAGGGCTGAGACTCACCTGTGTGCTCCACCAGCCCCCAGCATTTTTCTCCATGCCCCAGAGAGGGACAGCGGTCTCTTCTCTCATCTGTGCTCATCTGAAGTAAAAGGAAGGAAGGAGAAAGAAGAGAAGAGACCCATTCACCTTTCCTCTCGGAATGATAGGGCTTCTTTGTAGTTAAGCTCTGAAACATGTGACTCTTTTCTGAGAGATGCCTTCACTGCTCAGCCTGGGACAGGCAGCTTGTCACTTGGTGGTGGTGGCAGCCCCTTCAAGGCCACATCCCCCTTCATGGCATGGGTGGCCCTCTCACTCAAGCCCTTCTGACATTTGGGGAGGGACCAACCTTGACCTCA
This sequence comes from Perodicticus potto, assembly GCA_963574655.1. Lineage (NCBI taxonomy): Eukaryota > Metazoa > Chordata > Mammalia > Primates > Lorisidae > Perodicticus > Perodicticus potto. The sequence continues at coordinate 13,431 of CAUYRH010109751.1, forward strand.
GCCCACTGGACACCCAGCCCCCAGCAGCACTCCAGCCCCAAGATGTAATAACCACAATGTCTCCAGAGGCTGCCAAGGTCCCCGGGGAAGGACTCCCATCCAGGGCATCATCCCTCCTCCGGCTCTGCCTTCTGACTCTGTCCCGGCGCCCTCTGCTCCTTTCTCTGCAAGGCCATGAGTGTGGACAGACTGTTAGCTGAGGAACATGACGAGGACCCGCACGTGGAGAGGACCCTTTCTCTCTTTATTTCTCATAAGGGGCTGCAGCCTGGGTTGGCCATTCTGATAGGCTGGGAAGCAGAGTCCCAGCTAAAGCCAGGAAATTGTGCTTCCAGGGAGGAACAGTCGGACAGGAATTTATGCTGAGTGCAGTGGGCAAATCTACATATTCAACAGACCATAGAGGCGTCATGAATACTTAGGGCAGGAGAATGTGCACCTGTGCCCTCCAGCTCCATGCCCCTTTACAGGGTCCAAGTTCAGAAATGGAGCCCTCTGTGTCAAAAGGTCAAGCAAGGACATGAAAACCACTCTCTGCAGCTGCTCCAAAGGCTGGGTAAGCCCCTCCGTGGCTGGTGGGCTCCTAGGAGGAAAGTGTACCAGTTAGGTGTGGGAGCAAAACCACAAATGGGGAGGAGCAAGTCAGAGGCTGGTTTAAGCTCAGCCTTTAAAGAAGAAAAGCCCGATGGTGACTAGTGAGGGAGGGAGGGGGTATATCGATGGGCGTCTGACCTCCCACCCCATCATTTCTGGGAATTACATTGAAGGTTTCTCTGCGGTTCCCTTGGCTGAGAGGAGGGCCATTCAGTCAGTAGGCTGTGGGGAGGATGATCCAGGGTTTATTTTAGTTCACATTCTGGCCAAGCTGAAGCTCAGCTGAGACGACTCTGGCAGCCCCTGGCTGCAAGGTGACAGGTGGTTGTAGGACTAATTCCTGCTCGTTCACGTTTGCTTGGAGGCCCAGCCGTGTGCCAGGTGTGCAGAGGGTGGAGCGTCAGCCCTCCGGAGTCTAGAGGGCAAGAGGCAGTGTCACTTCCCTGTGAGGGTCATCATGCCCCCACCGGGCTGAGAGGATCAATAGTGGGAAAAGGAGAACTGGCCGCTGATGGGTAGCTATGGCTCACCAGGGCTGAGCTTGGGTGAGCCCTGGGTTCCTGTGTGTCCCTGGGCCTCTCTCCTTCCCTCAAACCAAACGTCTGCAGGATGGGGCCAGGGTTCCAAGAGCGGCGGACCTGGGTCCAGACGCTGGCCAGCCCTGCTGCTGGAGGGACGTGTCTGCTGCTGTCTCCTGCCTGGAATGTCACTGCTTCGTCCTTGGAACACATCTGCTGCGTGGCTTCCTTCCTGTCTGTGAACTGCAGTGCGAAACAGCTACTAATTCAGAGTTTTACTGTGGATAAACAAATACAGAAAATCAACAGATGTGTTTGCAGGTGTATTCCACAGAAACCACATCCATAACGTCCATTCTGAGGAGATGCAGCCGAGGGGCCAGCGCCTTGGGAGGGCCTCTGAGTCCTGCTGGCTCCAGTGTGGAGAAAGTGCTGCCCAAGGGCCCTGCAGGATGGCAGAGCACGGCCTGGGCAGGTCGACCCCCGGGCCAGGATGCGGACCCAGAGAAGGAACAAGGGTAAAGGCCTGTGGGCAGAGCAGGGCAGGGCCAGGTGGCCTCGAGCTCTCCTGGAGCTCCGCACGACAGAGAAAGGACCCCAGGGAGGACGTCCTGAGGTCCCCAGCAGAGGACACTGGCATTTCAAGGTGCAGCAGGGAAGCCAAGGGCCTGCAGAGAATTTGACCTCAGGAGTGGACGTGGGGCTTGAGCCTCAAAGGCAGCCAGCCTCTCCTGTATCAAGGCACAGGGTGTGGTGTTAGGACTTGGCCACAGGCCCACCGCAGCCCCTGCAGTGACTGGCCACAATCTCTCGTCCCAGCTAAAGCAACTGTCCTTGTGGCCAGGGCAGAGGCGGGTACAGGCCATTCCCAGGAAGTGGGGGGCAGGGAGAGAACACAGCAGATGTGCGGGCCTGTCTGCCTGTGGTCAGCCCTCCCCTTTCACTTGAGCCCGTTTGAGTTCTTTTCAAGTCCTTGTGGCCAAAGGGCTCTGCCCAGAGCTGCTTCCTGGGATGCTGTGGGCAGTGGGTGCCCCAATCTGCTCCCTCCTCCCTGCTCTGAGGGCAGAGGGGAGGGGAGGGGCCTGTGCTGAGTTCCTCCTACCGCAGCCTTCAGGAGCTGGAGCCCTGGGGGAACAGAGTCCAGGCCATTTGGGCAGGTGACACCAGGGACTCGTGGGGTTGCACACAAAGCCCAGGGCAGGGCCTCAGGCTGGACACGGGCCCCACTCTGCCTGTAAGTTGGGGTGCCCTTACATTTCACTCCTGACTTTAGAGTGAGTGAGTGGGCATTTTATCTTTTTCTCTTGTTTAAAAGAAAATAAAAGGCCTGCACCATTGGTTTCCCTTCAGTCTCTGTAGACACCTGGTCACCATGTTTCCCCCTAGTGTCAGATTCCCTCCCCATCCACACACAGAGCCATGTGGACAGGCCCCAACACAGCCACACGTGTACACACAGTGTGGTCACACATGTGCACGTGTCACCATGCCCAGCACAGAGGAATGCCCTGAGAGGGGAAGGCCCTGCGTCCTCAGCATGCAGGACTGTTCTCGGGAGGACACACTCCATGCAAATTTTATTTCTTCTTACGTGAAAGGAGACACATCCTCCCAGGAATACTTTAATTCGTCTCTTCTTTCAGAAGTGACTGTCATACACAGCGAAATTTTGTCTTATCTAATTTTACCCAAGAATGAAATAAAAGACTCAGAGAATAATGGAGCTGAAAAGGAAATAGTGTAGTCTGGTCCTGGGATTTCACGCCCGGGGCTGGAGGGGGCTGGACAGCTGAGGGCCTGGCTACCTCCTCCCTCCCTGGCCCCTCTCTCCACACCAGGCTGCCAGATACACGAAGAGTTTCCAGGGACAGCGGCCTGGCCCCACCCGGGGAGGCGGCCCTGCCTTGAGCTAGCTCGGCCTGGCCCCACGGACACCTGTATGGATTCTGGCAGGAGGAGCCATCACACAGACCCTGATCTCCACTAGGCCTGACTCCCGTGCCAGGACACGGCCTCTGACCACCTGAGGGTCAGAACCCCTGTGGGTCCTGCCTGTGTCTCCTCTCAGATGGAAGCTTCGTCCAGCTCCCAGCCCGCCCTGCAGTTGGGGCGGGAATGGCGGGCCAGAACGTCCCGTGGGGAGCAGAGCCTTCAGGGCCGGCTCTGTGCAGGGGCACCTCCCTACCTGGCTCCCTAAGGCTCTCAATACAGAGCTGGGGGAGAAACCGTTTGAATATAAGAGAAAAGAACCTGACAACTTACTGTGCAGTCTTGGGACAGCGTCGCTTACTGGTTTGGGTCACTCCCAGAAATGAAAATGTCAGCTCCTCGCACACTGGGGGAGGGCAGCAGCCCCTTCTCCCCACTCCTGCAAGAGCGGAGGACCGTTTAGATGAGGACTGAGCATCCTTTCCCGCCTGAGACTGCCACCATTCTCGCTCCACCTGTTCCGTGGTGAGGTGCCCCGTTCCCGCCTTTATCCTCCGTGTCGACGTGAGGTAGCCCGATCCCCCCAAGTTTGATGTCGCCTGGAGAACAGGAACCCCGGACCAGACCCCACGTGACATGCAGCTTGGCTCTCACACAGCAGGAGGGGAGGACAGTGTCCCAGGATGCTGTGGAACACACGTCCCGGGGGGCCCTGCAGCCTCTTGGGGCCCCCTCCTCCCTGCATGGGCCTGTCCACCACAGCAGCTCACACCGTCCACTCATGGCACCAATTTGGCCACTCACAGCCTCCTTGTGCCATCAGGGCATACGATGCCCCAACTTCTCCCTACCCCATGGTCAGGTATACAATACCCCAACTTCTCCCTTCACCCCACGTTAAGGAAGGGGAAGGGGTGGCTCAGCGTGCTCTGGGCTCTGGTCCACACAGGGTGGGTTCAGGCCTCACCCCTCCATCCTGTCCCCTATGCCCTGAGCAGAGCCTGCAGGGGCGGCTGTAGGAGCCCCTGGGCCGGGACTGGGTGCTGCTCTGTGCTACGCCCTTGAGGAGCAGGACGGCAGCACTGAAGTCAAGAGCAAGGTCATGTCTGCTGGTGCCCACTGCTCCCTTGCCTGGGATGGAACCCAGCTGAGAGTGGGTGAGTCGGCAATGAGTGGCCGAGCAAACAGCCTCGTCACACCCTGCAGCAGCTCACTGCGCCCTTGTGTGTCCCCACCAGCTCCCAGCATCTTGATGGAGATGGAAACGTTGGATTCCCGTTTCCTCAGCACCCAGGGAAATGCCCAACTGGACATTAATTAAGTGGCCGAGTGATGCTTGAAGGGAAGGAAGGAAAGAGAGAGGGGGAAGGAAAAAGGGGGGGGGGGCGGGTCCTGCCCTCAAGGAGCCCCTGCTGGCCGAGCGGGCTGTCCACCTGCCATCCTTTGGGGACTCAGGGGTCCTGGGTGGACACGACGCCAGTGAGCCCTCAGTGCTGAATTGTGGGGAGAAGTGGCTATGTGTTGCTCAGGCCTTATTTAAACTTTTTCGATGTAAATAACCGATAGTCATAAAAAGGAAAATTGCATTTGCTTTGAGTAGGCAGAAGATACATTTAAGTCAAAATGAGGAATTTTCTCTGAGCGTGGCTTCAGCCCGTGAATAACAACAGTATATTACTTTTTTTTAGGCATTGAGCCCGACAGAGTTATTTGTCCTTGCATACCAATGCAACAAATTATATTATTTAATGAAAAATGACCCAGCCTTGGCTTCTGAGGCAAACGCACTGCGTATCAGAGACATTATCATTATGCATCAGAAGCTGGGGATCGGCCCTGGGCCCCTGCTACGCCCATGAGGAAAGGGACATCTCTGGGAGACTCATGCCCAGCAGGCTGCATGGACACCAGGGTCAGCTCTGGACACCAGGGGACCACTAGCTTTGTGGCCAGAGCTGCCCAGGGCCCCAGGTGACCAAACTGGCGTCACCCTGGTTAAACCAGAAGTGGGGCTTTGGTCAAGGCTTCTGACAGATTATCGGGGTCCTCTTCACCTTAAGGCTTTAGGGGAGGGTCCCCTTGTCTTTCTGTGGCCTTGTTGGCTCCTGCTTAGCGATCCTCAGTCCTCAGCCAACTCACACTCCCAGCACAGCACCCACCTACCCTCGCCCAGAAGTGCGTGAGCGCACTGCCACAGCCACCAAGGCCACCTCCTGTCCTGGGGGGCGCAGGGACCAGCAGGAGAGAAGGACCGACATCTCCCGACTGGTCCCACCCACGGTCAGCGCAGTGTGAGAGCCATGCCAGGGCACATTCCCTGCGCACCTGCTCCGCCCTGGGGAGAGGGAAGGAGAAAGGAAACACAGAACAAAGACTGAGGCGGCCACCCCAGAGGCTCTGACGCCTCCGTGTAGTCCTGAGTGCTCCTCCCTGGAACTTCAAGACTCGTCTCCAGTGCCAGCCGCCTCTCCCAGGGAGCCCTCCTGGTCTCCCTCCAGCAGAGGCAGCTTCTCTGCGTATTTGCCGCCCAGCATTTGATGACGTCCTCTGAGGAGGCAAGCCCACAGTACGTTCTAACTCCTGATTACATGGCAGGGCTTCACTCCCATTAAACACATGTGACAACTGAGGCCTGGGAAAGCGGGCCCTCCTGGAAACTGGCCGCTTGCTGGTGCCTGGGCAGGGCTGGGAACATGCTGCTGCCCACGTCTCCAGGAGAGATGGAGGGACTGCGTCTGTCCCTAGCACTCCTGTGTCCACGCCTAGGGGAGGAGCAGCCAGGCTGACTGTTCAGGTTGCCTTGGGACTGAGGGTCTGCCCGAGACTCGAGACTCTCCATTTTAAAGCCAAGAAAACTCTGGGAGAACTGGGACAAACCACAGAGGCATGAAGAATTCAGGCGATGGAAGCTAAATTAGAATACCACAGAAACAAGCAAACACATTGCCATCAACAAAAATCACTCTCCGTGCAACCACGCTCAGCTCTGCACCACATGGGTGCCCAGTGCCCAGGAGGCAGGTCCTTTGCCCAGCCTGGCATTCAGTGACCCCACAGCAGGAGCAGCATCTGTGACAAGTTCCAGCTCCCCTCCTGCTCAGGCAGGGCCCCACTACAGCTCGGGGCAAAGCTCAGGGTCAAGTTCAGATGTAGCTCTTCGCGGCCCTCACGAAGCCAAGTGTGGGGAGAAGCTTCTTGCCCCAGCACCCTTGGCTCTGACTGTGCTGTCTTCTTACCCAGCCCTGCCAACTGCATAGTCAGAGAAAGCAGTCCCTGCCCTTCACAGTCCTCATGCAACGCGGCAGCCTGGGAAGTTCTCTGTGAAGCTGGGAAGATGCGGAATCTCCTTGCTCCCCCATCCAAGTGCCCAGTCTGATGGGGGGTGACCAGTGATGCCTGGGGAGCTGCAAGAGGGGCAGGTGAACAGGCGAGCCCCCCAAACAGAGCCACGCTGCTCCAGTCCCCTCCTGGGGACACAGCCTGCATATGCCTCTCACAGCTCAATGCTGCGTTCTAAGAATTTACAGGTTTCATCATAAATTCCCACAACTGAATTTTCTTTCTTAAATAAGCATTCAAATTTATGGGTGATCATGAAAATCTCTCTTCAGATGTGAGTCAGAGCCTCAGAAATGATTAAGCAGGAATTCTGATGTGTAATGAAATCGCTGACCCAGGCTGAGTAATGAAAACACCAGACACCGACCCACCTCCGGTCAGGACATCCCCGCTGCTGGGCAGTGTTTCTTCTGTGCTTCTGCCGTTGACATATGAGGACACGTGTCTGTATGGAGACACCAGGAAGACTCTGGCCACTGTCTCAGGACACCCCATGCTGCCCAGCAGAGGGCTGTGTCCTGTCCACATGGACCTCAGCACTGCCCAGAAGTGTCCCTGGAGCCCAATGGGTCCTTGGGCCCCACAGCTAAGCCATGAGCAGCACTGCCAAGTCCTGGATGCCACAGTCACAGAGAACAAGGGATCCCCAAACACCTCCGGCTGTGTCCCTCATCGCCCTCTGGGCCCATCTACCTGTATCCAGCTGCCCAGTGGCAGGTCCTGGGGTCCAGAGATCTCTGCCCAGGACCCATGACGTGGGCTCTGCACCAGACATGCATGTGCAGCAAACACTGGTGCTGCTGACCAGGCCCTGAGAAGGCCACCTTGGAGCTCATCCTTGGGGACGCTAAACCCTCCAGTGGGCATCCAACCCTGCCTGCCCACCTGCTCACCCACAAGCTCCTTGACCTCTCTGCACCCCTATTTCTTCACTGAGAAGTAGGGGTGAGGGGTAGGGCCAGGCTGCAACTGGGATTTAATAAAGCAGAAGGTACAAGGCCCAGTGAATAGTCAGGCTCCCCTGCTCATAGGCCAAGCATTTGCCAGCCCCATTCCCGATGTCATCAGCCTTCCCCATGATGCTCCACCCCCTGCAGAAATCTCTCCTGGGGATGCTCTGCCTGCACCCTGACCGCTGACCACAGCGTCCCTTCTAGGAGGGCTTGTGGGGATGATGTGCATCTTACCCTGGGATGCCGACCAGTGCTGGGGGCACAGGCCTGGGGCACAGGCTTCTGCCAGGGGCTGAGTCTCAATAGCCATCCAGGAGCAGAGGATGGGAAGGTGGCAACTGTGGTGCCCTTGAGGCTTAGAAGGGTGGTGGTGCCAGAGAAGACTTGGTGCAGGGAAGCCCCGGGAGGCGGGCTGGGGGCCACCAGCAGGAGCCGGAGCTCTCTGCCCACTGTGCCGGGGCCTGGGGCTGACATTGCAGAATCTGCCTTTCAGCCTTCTGGCAGCACAGAGGGCAGGACCAGGTGGAGAGCAGTGGCCCCATGAGGAGTCCGTCTTCAGGCTCTGCTCTGTGGCTTACTAGCTGGGGCCTGAGCACTCACCCTGGCATGCTCAACCCGGGGATATTGGGACCCTGTCATTTTAAACTGAGTGCCCATCCTGGCTTGGTGCTGGGCAGCCACTGGCATGTTAACCCACCCGCCCTCAGTACATCATCACTGTCCCTTTTCACAGAGGCACAGACTGGGCCAGGGTCAGGAAGGACGAGGCGGAGGCAGGACTAAGACTCAGACAACCTCACCTTCTGGCTGGCCGCCTTCCCGGCTGAGGACCACCCACCATGAGTTGAGGCCTGTCACACCGTAGGGGCCCAGCAAGGAAGCAGACCCTTCCCAGGTGGGGTCAGAGGGCCAGCACAGAGCTCTTCTCAGAGGGTGGAGAGGGCATTCTGGGGATGGCCTGGGAGGAAGCATCTCTGCTGGGGGTGCTGGGCAGGCTGAATTTCAAAGGTGGACAGGTGCTCCCAGCCAATGTGCTTGTCTGAGCCAGGCCGGCTTTCTGGGCAGACATGGATGTGAACACAAGCAAAGGTGGGAAGCAAGAAGGGCTCGGCGTTCTCAGGGACCATGCTGGCTCCGTGGCCTGCAGCCCGTGGGAGGGTACAGCCGGCCTGAGGCACATCCCCAAGGCTGGGCTGGGTGACTCTTCCCTCTGTGAGGCCCCAGGAAGCAGCCAGACCAGCCCGTGCCCCTCCCTGTGCTGCCCGGACAGCTCGCTCCCATTGTGTGATGGAGTATCATTATCCACCACACTTATTTTTGTCTTCTCTATCTATTCTGGGAAGCAGATTCTTAGATCAGCAATTAGAAATGTCACTTGCAGTTTGAGGAAGGGGGGGTAAGTTTTCTAAGTCTATAATTGAGAATAGTAATCAAATTCGTTGACAACTTCAATGATATGAAAATGGTAATTAATTGTAAATTTTTGATGGAATGTATGATATTTATCTATTTTTGAACTTTTTAATGATTAGCAACAAGCCGTGGTTTATTGCTTCTTTTTTTCATCTGATTTCTATAGTTAGCATCATCTTTTTTCTTTTTCCATTAAAAGTTCTTTGGGGAAGAGGGAAGCTACTTTGGAATAAACTTTGGAATTAACTAACCTTCAATACCTAGTTGGCAGGAATAGTGAAAACAGACACAATTGGTCTCCCAAGCCGAGCCGTGGGCTTTGCAGCAGGAAGCAGGTCTGGGGAAGGGAGAGAGAGATCCCACACCCATGGGGTGGGACGCCACCCCCTTGTCCCCTCCCCAAGGAGGCTGGGGCAGGTGCAGGGACGTCAGCTGACTGGCCGCCAGATTTGCCTGTGACCACCCCGGTGCTATCGTGGGAAGTCCTGCACCTGAGACCAGCATCCACCTTCTCCCGCCACTGTGGATGTGTTTTGTTTAAGGCAGTTCCCTCCCAACGTGACAGAGTCACCTCTGAGATGAAGCTTCAGTCAGCTCTGCTGCTGTAACAAAACACTATGGGGGCGTGGCTGAAGCAACAGACTGCTGTCCCACTCACGGCTCTGAAGGCTAGTCCAGGGTCAGGCCGTGGGCAGGGCCGCTTCCTGCTGAAGCTCTGTCCCCCCACCCCGGCTGCAGGCAACACCCTCCCTGTAGCTTTGCGCGTCTCTTCCCTTGGACGTGTCTGTGTCTTTTTCCTCTTACAAAGACGCCATCTCCCTGGATTACGGCCCACCCTAAAGACCTCACTTTGGCCTCGTTATCTCGGGAAAGGCTGCATCTCCAAGTAAGGTCACAAGCTGAAGCCCCGGGGCTGGGACTGCCATATGGACTTTGGATGAGGGCCAGGAGGGCTGAGATGGGAAGTGAAGGTTTCCAAAGTCACAGCCTGTACTGTGGGTCACCCTGTCTCATGGACGAGGAGCTGTGGTCCCTGGTCAGCCCTAAAAGAAGTGGTTGAGTCCAGTTAACCCCGCAAGGGTTAGCTTTTCCTCTGTGGAACGTCAGACGCAGCTTCATGTGGCTGCAAAGTGGCCCATAGGCAGGGTCAGACGTCAGCGCCCACACTGGCTTCTCCTCTGGGGAACCGGCTCTGGCACAGCCTGGGCTGCAGGGGCCGCGACCTCTGGCTCCAGGGACACAGCGCCATCCCCACTGCTCCATGGCCAAGCGTGCACACACCCCCACACACGGGTCGGGGAATCATCGATCCCAGTGTGCACTGAGTTTTATGTTCGGTATTGCAGGTTGAGAATGCTTTTTCAATCTAAGTTTTATTTATATCTCTGAGTCTAGTCTTTCTCTTCTGAACAAGTCAACGGCACAAATTTTATCCTCCTTCCATGCGGCTCTCAATCTGGTGTCCTCATCAGCCTGGAGATCACCCGTGGCAGTCAAAATTCTTTCTGCAAAAGCATCTGACAGGAATTGAAACAGAACAGTGGAAAGTTTAAGAAATCGGGAATAGCAGACTCTCGGCTGGGAAAAAAAAGCTATTTGCACTTATCAAGATAGGACGTTACCTCAAGTAAAGAGAACGGCTTGTTCTGCTGCCGAGCAATTCTTCCAGGAGTTTCAAGGACACTCACCATTCCGGGGGGAGATCCCAGCAGCCCCAGGATACGGAGGAGTTTGGGGAAGTGACTGCTCTGCAGATCAGGGGGCCGTGTGTTGGCCCTTTTTTTCCCTCGGCCTCTGTTTGGCCACCTGTGGTCAGGCCTTGGTCTGTGCCACTGAGCCCTGCCAGGGGGAGCAGACGCTGTCCTAAGGGGCCACCCATCTGTGGGAGCAGGTGAGCACCAGGGGAGGTGTGAGCCAGCACGTCCAGCCCCAGCCCCAGCCAAGCCCTGCCATGGGGCCTGCAGGCCGGAGTGGGGACTGGGCTCACGGCTCCTGAGAGGCTGAACTCCCTACAGCCCGGGAAGCACAGTGCCCAGGCCCAGGGTCCAGTGCAAGGAGGAGAAGCAGAGGTGTCCCCTCCCTATTTCTGTTGGGGGTATCAGGGATGAAGCAGCCCTCTGAGCCCCAGGCTCAGCTCCCGGCAGCCACCTGTGGCTGGTTCAGCATTTGGAGGACAGGCCAACAGCTGTGCCCTGTGGGTAAGACGCCCTGTGAGGACCCACACACACACCCAGATGAAGTGTGAGAGAATAGACACTCTGGGAGAGCAGATGGGGAAGGTCCAGGGGTATTTGTGGTCCTTCCTTGCAAGATGACCCGGTTTCACACCTGTAGGCCAGAGAAAGATGGGAACGGTGTCCACCGGAATCTGGGCATGCTTGCCTCTCCTGTCAGCCCACGGTCAGCTCACCTCTGCCTCCTACCCCAAGACCAGCTCCTTTTATCCTTTTATCATGGAAACTTGGGGCCCCAGCAGTATTTGTCACTGCTGACCATCTCCAAGATAGGGCCTGGAAGAAGAAGGCCTTGGACCGAGGCCAGGAATCAGGGCCTCATGCTACAGCCCACAGGGCCTCCTTATAACCCCCAAGTCCCCATGTGCCTCAGGTAGAGAGTAGGGGGCAGTCCCTGGGCTCTGAGCAGGGTGGGCCCCCCACTGGCCACGTGGCTCATCACCAGGGCCAGACCTCACACCCAGCTGCAGTGCAGACGCGCCCTGAATCTAATTGATCAAATGTAAAACATCACCTCCCCCACCTTCCGTGCACAGCAGGTCAGAAGTCGGTGACGTTCATTGCATTACTTGGCATAAACATGATTTTAATAATTACCATGGGCCAGAACCCGTGCCTGCTCTTGAATAATGAGCACTGAATTCTATTATGGTCCAGGATTAAATATCTTCCAGTTCAGTTCCTCCAGCAGGCTGGTGAGCCGATATCCACAGCACAGAGCTTCCCTCCGTGATGCGTGTGGTCCATGATGAAAAATCTCTGCTGCTATTCCGAGCCCCTAATAACATATCATTTTGCAGCCATATAAAGCCTCATTGGAATAACATTCTGTATTTTGTAATCAAGGGTATTTGCTTGAATTTGTGATAATTTTAGGTAGTTTTCTTGTTCATTGAAGATAATAATTATTCTCTACCTGAGAACACACATTAGTCTCATGACAACATCTTCACATTGGGAAGAGTTTATTTATAGTTCTTGTTTGTGCCTCAGTATCTGCACTTCTCGGGGCACCAACCCCCCACCCCCTGGAGCAGGGCAGGAGCTCAGAGACCATCTCTCACGGCCCTGCCCGTCTTTCAGAGCCCCTTTGTGGGGAAGCCCAGGCGAGGAATTGACTTGTCCCAAGTTACCTGTAGAACCTAAGACCCTTTGGTAACACTTGCTGACTTCGCATTTCCAACATGATGGGTTAAAGTGTGTTTAACTGGTGAGGGAAAGTCACAAACCCTCATCGCAAGGAGGACGAGGAAGTTCGTGTGCAGGTGACAAGATGCTTCCCCTCAGAAACTCAGAGCCCCACCCTGCATGGAAGACCAGACAGGGTCTCCTCTACTCTGTGTTTTAGGAAGTATGAAGTTTAGGGTTTTCTCCTGAAAATTATAAAGAAAAGGTATTGAGACATTCATGAAGGAAAGAATATTTATACACACAGACGAGGGAGTGAAATGACCCCAATCTGATCCGGCGTCTCAGTTACGCTATAATCCTGAAAACTTATTATGCGGATTATAAAGCAATTTCAATAGAATATCCTATTTGATCCCCCCAAACAAAACCACATGTGTAGAGAGACAGGTATGGTGATTACCATTTTCAGTAGAGACCAAAAGAGACACTGGGTTCCGTGGAGCTTAAAGAACTTGCCCCACAGCATCTGACTGGGGAGCCGGGGGGTGGGTCCCGGGCTCATCTACCTCGCTGTCTGGGCTCCACTGCCCCCCTTTGTGCCTTATCCCGCCCCCAGGTGGTTTTCTGGAATTATCCCCGTGCAGATGCCTGAAATCCCACCATCCAGAAACACCGCCCATCTTGCCAACTATTCAGATGTCATTGTATTCCTCATATAAGCCTTTACCTCGAAGAGTAATTGTATCCTTCAGTATTATACAAAATTCTTTTGTTTTTATGAATGGATTTTCTGTCCATATATTATTGAAATTGGATAACTGTAAAGAAAATGATTGTTTGACATTTTACCTTCTACCCAGCTATGTCATCCATTTCCGTCAATGCAGCCCTTTGCTTTTCTGGGGATATAATCATAACTTTGAGAAATAAGCATTAGTCTTTTCTACGTTAATTAATAGTCCAGCCAGATTCTAAATGGGATATTCTGGAGACCTGGAAAAAGATAGATTTTTTTTTTTTTTTTGAGACAGAGCCTCAAGCTTTCACCCTGGATAGAGTGCTGTGGCATCACAGCTCACAGCAACCTCCAATTCCTGGGCTCAAGCGAGTCTCTTGCCTCCGCCTCCCAAGTAGCTGGGACTACAGGCGCCCGCCACAATGCCCGGCCAGGGCTGGATTCGAACCGCCAGCTCAGGTGTACATGGCTGGCGCCTTAGCCCGTTAAGCACAGGTGCCGAGCCAGGAGAACAAGAATTAAGGAGATCCAGGAGAACCAGCTCCCTCTGCACCTTATAGGCTTTGGTGACCACTCGGCGCTTCCTTCTTGGCTCTTCTGCTTCTCCATCGCTGGATGGTTCATCCCCTTCATCAATGTCAAAGTCAGAGTCCACCTCATCTTCTGTGTCTGACTGGTCCCCTTGATACTCATCATCTCCTGATTCCTGAGGACACAGAGAGATAAGGGTTGGTTGGCACTGGAATTATTCATGTTCATTCAACAGGGACAGAATCTCCATTTTCCTGATAAGATCTGCTCTAGCACCACTATCACCTCATTCCAACATTAACTGATTGCCCTTTACTGGTAACACACTGTGTTAATACTGGGGAACAAAAAGATATGGTTTGATCTTTATGAGGCTCATAGTCTCATAAAGGCACTATTTTATTTACTTTTTTTGAGACAGAGTCTCACTTTGTTGCCCTCGGCAGAGTGCCGTGGCATCATAGCTCACAGTAACCTCCAGCTCTTGGGCTTAAAGTGATTCTCTTGCCTCAGTCTCCCAAGTAGCTGAGACTACAGGAACTGGCCACAACACCCAGCTATTTTTTTTTTTTGTTTGTAGAGACTGAGTCTCACTTTAACACCCTCGGTAGAGTGCCGTGGCATCACATAGCTTACAGCAACCTTCAACTCCTGGGCTTAGGCGATTCTCCTGCCTCAGCCTCCCGAGTAGCTGGGACCACAGGCGCCCGCCACAACGCCCGGCCATATTTTTGTTGCAGTTCGATCAGGGCTGGGTTTGAACCCGCCACCCTTGGTATATGGGGTCAGCGCCCTACTGACTGAGCCACAGGCACCGCCCTGTTTGTTTTTTTGTTATAGTTGTCGTTGTTTGGGAGGCCCTGGGCTGGGTTCGAATCCGCCAGCCCTGGTATATGTGGCTGGGGCCCTAAGTCACTGAGCTATAGGCCCCAAGCAACAAAAGATATGGTTTGGGCTTTATAAGGCTCATAGTCTCATAAAAACATTGTTTTATTTTATTTTCACTTATTTACTTCTTTTTTTTTTTTTTTTTTTGAGACAGAGCCTCAAGCTATCTCCCTGGGTAGAGCGCCGTGGCATCACTGCTCACAGCAACCTCCAACTCCTGGGCTCAAGTGATTCTCCTGCCTCTGCCTCCCAAGTAGCTGGGACTACAGGCGCCTGCCACAGCACCCGGCTATTTTTTTGTTGTGGTTCGGCCGGGGCTGGGTTTGAACCCACCACCCTCAGTATATGTGGCCGGCATCCTATTCACTGAGCTACAGGCACCACCCTACTTCGTTATTTTTTGAGATAGAGTCTCACTATATCACCCTTGGTAGAGTGGTGTCACAGCTCACAGCAACCTCAAACTCTTGGACTTAAGCGATTCTCCTGCCTCAGCCTCCCAAACAGCTGGGACTATAGGCGCCCACCACAATGCCCGGCTATTTTTTGTTGCAGTTGTCACTGCTGTCTAGCAGGCCCCTGCTGGGTTTGAAGCCTACACCCTTGGTGTATGTGGCTGGGGCCATAACCACTGTGGCAGGGGAGCTGAGCCTATTGTTTTTTTTGATACAGTGTCTCACTTTGTCACTGTCAGTAGAGTGCTGAGGGGTCACAGCTCACCTCCACGTCTTGGGCTCAATCGATCCTCTTGCCTCTGCCTCCCAAGTAGCTGGGACTACAGACATATGCCAAAATGCCCAGCTATTTTTAGAGATGGGGTCTTGTTCTAGCTCAGGCTGGTCTCAAACCCCTGAACTCAGGCAATCCATTCACCTTGGCCTCCCAGAATGCCAGGATTACAGGTGGAGCCACTGCACCCAGCTTAAAGACACAATTTTAAAATGAAGTTTAAACACAACACATTATGTAAACTATTAAGTGGCAATGAAATATAGGAGATCGGGGAAGAGGCATACTCGCTATGGGCTCTTAGGTGTTTTTTTTTTTTTCTTTTATAGAGACAAGAGTCTCACTTTATTGCCCTCAGTGAGTGCTATGGCATCACACAGCTCACAGCAACCTCCAACTCCTGGGCTTAGGGAATTCTCAGCCTCAGTCTCCCAACTAGCTGGGACTACAGGCGCCCACCACAACGGCCAGCTATTTTTTTGTTGTTGTGCAGTTTGGTTGGGGCTGGGTTTGAACCTGCCACCCTCGGCAGTATATGGGGCTGGCGCCCTACTCACTGAGCCACAGATGCTGCCCACTATGGGCTCTTAATATGAGAAAATCTAAACCCAGGACTTTGGCAGGACGCGGTGGCTCATGCCTGTAATCTGAGCACTCTGGGAGGTCAAGGTGAATGGACTGCCTGAACTTAGGAGTTCAAGACATGAGCAAAAGTGAGACCCGGTCTCTACTAAAACTAGAAAAAATAGCCGGGTATTGTGGTGGGTGCATATAGTCCCAGCTACGCAGGAGCTAAATGGCCGGGCATTGTGGCAGGCACCTGTATTTCCAGCTACTAGGGAGGCTGAGGCAAGAGGATCCCTTGAGCCCAGGAGTTTGAGTTGCTGTGAGGAGTTTGAAGTTGCTGTGAGCTATGATGATGCCACAGCACTCTACCCAAGATGAGAGAGTAAGACTCTGTCTCAAAAAAACAAAACAAAGGGCAGCACCTGTGGCTCAGTGAGTAGGATGCCTGCCCCATATACCAAAGGTGGTGGGTTCAAACCCAACCCCAGCCAAAACTGCAACAAAAACTAGCCAGGCATTGTGGTGGGCCCTGTACTCCCAGCTACCTGAGAGGCTGAGGCAAGAGAAACGCCTAAGCCGAAGAGCTGGAGGTTGCTGTGAGCTACGTGACGCCACAGCACTCTACCAAGGGCAACAAAGTGAGACTCTGTCTCTAAAAAAAAAAAAAAAAAAAAGGGCGGCGCCTGTGGCTCAGCGAGTACGGCGCCGGCCCCATATACCGAGGGTGGCGGGTTCAAACCCGGGCCCGGCCAAACTGCATCAAAAATGAGCTGGGCGTTGTGGAGGGCGCCTGTAATCCCAGCTACCTGGGAGGCTGAGGCAAGAGAATCGCTCAAGCCTAAGAGGTGGAGGTTGCTGTGAGCTGTGACTCCACAGCACTCTACGGAGGGTGATAGAGTGAGACTCTGTCTCTACAAAAAAAAAAA